>JBBGZY010003394.1:0-61199 GCA_037952925.1 Lithobates clamitans | reverse complement strand
GGAGATTTGGGGTGCCTGATTTAAGGAGGGGGACTCTGGGGACCCAAATATAAGTAGGAACTCTGGGTACCCTGATTTAAGGAAGGAGGCTCTGGGGAACCCTGATGTAAGGGGAGCTCTGGAGATCCTGATGTAAGGGGGGTGACTTTGGGGATCCTAATGAAAGGGGAACCCTAATGTAAGGGGGGGCTCTGGGGACCTGTATGTAAGGGGGGCTCTGGGGACCCGGATGTAAGGGGGGCTCTAGGGACCCGGATGTAAAGGGGGGGCTCTAGGGACCCAGATGTAAAGGGGAGGCTCTGGGGACCCGGATGTAAGGGGGGCTCTAGGGACTCGGATGTAAAGGGGGGCTTTAGGGACCCGGATGTAAAGGGGGGGCTCTGGGGACCCGGATGTAAGGGGGGCTCTAGGGACCCGGATGTAAAGGGGGGGCTCTAGGGACCTGGATGTAAGGGGGGCTCTGTGGATCCTGATGTAAGGGGAGTGACTTTGGGGATCCTGATGAAAGGGGAACCCTAATGTAAGGGGGGCTCTGGAGACACTGATGTAAGTGGGGCTCTGAGGACCTGGATATAAGGGGGGCTCTAGGGACTCGGATGTAAAGGGGGGCTTTAGGGACCCGGATGTATAGGGGGGCTCTGGGGACCTGGATGTAAGGGGGCTCTAGGGACCCGGATGTAAAGGGGGGGCTCTAGGGACCCGGATGTAAGGGGGGGGCTCTGTGGATCCTGATGTAAGGGGAGTGACTTTGGGGATCCTGATGAAAGGGGAACCCTAATGTAAGGGGGGCTCTGGAGACCCTGATGTAAGGGGGCTCTGGGAACCCGGATGTAAGAGGGGTGACTTTGGCGATCCCAATGAAAGGAGGATTCTGATGCAAGTAGGGGGGATGAGCTTTGGTGCCTAATTTAAGGAGGGGGACTCTGGGGACCCAGATGTATGTGGGAACTCTGGGGACCCCGATTTAAAGAGGGAGGCTCTGGGGGGACCCTGATGTGGGGGGGTGACTTCGGGGACACTGAGGAAAGGGGGGGGACTCTGGCAACCCTGATGTAAGGGGGGAACTTTGAGGATCCTAATCATAGGGGTAAATTCTGATGTACGCGAGTTCAGGCCCGGAGGGGGGGGGGGGGCAGGAATAAAGCTGTGTAAGGGGCCCCAACATTTTTGATGGCTGCCCTGGTTACACGTGTCATTTCCATACCAGCAATAAAATATATACTTTTATCATTTACATTATAAAAACTTTTCCTATTTTCAGAGGGCAAAAATCGACTTTCTGCTTCCTGACATACAAAAATGTAAAAACGAGAAACGTCTATAAATACAATAATATCCCGTAAAAATCGGCCACGAGTGGGTAGAGCCCAGCGTCCCCCCCCCTAGGGAAAAGGGTTAACTGTATCCTGCAGCAATCTTGCTGGCGCTCGGTCTCGGGGATTTTTATGCACACAGCCTGCAGGGGTCCCCCAAACACACACCAGCAAAACACACAAATGAGCTGCCGTTTTCCTTCCCCGCCTACGCGCTGATCTTTTAATGGAAGATAAACGTGCTCCTCGGACTGGCACAGATAACCGAAGCAAAGCCTATTACCAGCTAGGAGTCCCTGCATTCCAGAACGCGCGCCTGGTTTGCATTTTTCTTTTTTTTGGGGGGGCGATAAAGGCAAAAGCCCCCCGGGCACGGCAAGTTAGGCGTAAGGTGGGGGGGGGGGTCATTTACTTACTCGGACAGATGAGCGCCTCCTTGGCCGTGATGCTCTTATTGCACACGAAACACATTGTCGTCCCGGAGACGGTGATGGTGGTGAAGAGGTGCCCGTTGGTGTAGCGCGTGTCCTTGGCGTCCTTCATCTTCTCCTTGTCTTTATTCTGCAATAAAAAAAGAAATAAAGGAGATCGTTAACGATGACCGAATCTTTTCGCAATCACATATTACAGCCGCGTCCGCCTTACGGTCACTCTACCT
Organism: Lithobates clamitans; assembly: GCA_037952925.1. Taxonomy (NCBI): domain Eukaryota; kingdom Metazoa; phylum Chordata; class Amphibia; order Anura; family Ranidae; genus Lithobates; species Lithobates clamitans. Next base: position 59,228 of record JBBGZY010003394.1, on the reverse strand, counting down.
ATCCGCCTAATGGTCAATCTCTAAAGGGCAGTAGCTACGAACCCACCATCATTATGACTGACGTAGTGCGTTCGCCGGGGCGTTTGGCCCTCCAGCTCATGGTCTGCAGCCGGCGAGGGGCGGTGGAGGCGGCGAGGGCGTCCGCCCGCACGGGGCCGTAGACAGAGGTGCTGCGGAAACCAGGCTGATGCTGCATCTCTGGGTGAATGCTGCAGTATCCACCGACACGATAGCGAGAGAGAAAGAGAGCGAGCGAGAGAAAAAAATCCTGGAACATGTAGACATCTCGCTATGTATAACCATGACAACCGCATCAACTGTGCCAGGGACCACCCCCCCGAAACATCTCTGCAGAGGAGACGAGGGAGCTGCCACTGTCACCAACTTCTGGAGAACGCACCACCTTACCGCACCTGCTGCCTTGGCGAAGGCGGGAATCGGAGCGGCCGTCAAGTTGACATTCAGCTGGGGGGGGGGGGGGGGGGTCTAAATGGGGACATTACATACATAGTTGCCTAATTGGAAAAAATTGTGACAAGGCTTGATCCCTGTTCAGCCACCACCATAAACGATGCAGACGTTATCGGCCAACGCACGCAAATGAAGCTGCGTCCTGACTGGGCATCTAATTTTCTGAATGTTTGCTGCACAAATTTGCATGCCTATAAGTGACCACAATATGCAAGGCCTTCAAGCATTTTTTTTCTGACCAACGCTGGCCAACTACGGGCTCTATACCTCCCATGTCACCAATGGTGGGCCCTATTCCTCCATGTCACCACTGATGGGCCCTATTCCTCCCATGTCACCACTGATGGGCCCTATTCCTCCCATGTCACCAATGATGGGCTCTATTCCTCCCATGTCACCACTGATGGGCCCTATTCCTCCCATGTCACCAATGATGGGCTCTATTCCTCCCATGTCACCACTGATGGGCCCTATTCCTCCCATGTCACCAATGATGGGCTCTATTCCTCCCATGTCACCAATGATGGGCTTCTATTCCTCCCATGTCACCAATGATGGGCCCTATTCCTCCCATGTCACCAATGATGGGCTCTATTCCTCCCATGTCACCAATGATGGGCCTTATTCCTTCCATGTCACCAATGATGAGCCCTATACCTCATATCACCAATGTTCGTCCCTATTCCTCTCATGTCTCCAATGATGGGCCCTATTCCTCTTATGTCACCAATGATGAGCTCTATACCTCCCATGTCACCAATGATGGGCCCTATTCCTCCCATGTCACCAATGATGAGCTCTATACCTCCCATGTCACCAATGATGGGCCCTATTCCTCCCATGTCACCAATGATGGGCCCTATACCTACCATGTCACCAATGATGAGCCCTATTCCTTCCTTGTCACCAATGATGGGCCCTATTCCTCCCATGTCACCAATGATGAGCCCTACTCCTCCATGTCACCAATGATGAGCCCTATACCTCTCATGTCACCAATGTTTGCCCCTATTCCTCTCATGAGTCCAATGATGAGCCCTATTCCTCCCATGTCACCGATGGGTCCTATTCCACCCGCGTCACCAATTATGGGCTCTATTATGCCCTTGTTATCAACGATGGGCCCTATTCTGACCACATCACCAATGATGGGCCCCATTCCTTCCACGTCACCAAAGATGGGCCCCATTCCTTCCACGTCACCAAAGATGGGCCCTATTCCTCCATGTCACCAATGATGGGCCCTCTTCCTCCCATGTCACCAATGATGGGCCCTCTTCCTCCCATGTCACCAATGATGAACCCTATTCCTCCCATGTCACCGATGGGCCCCCTATTCTACCCACGTCACCAATTAAGGGCCCTATTATGCCCAGGTATCCAATCATGGGCCCTATAGCTCCTCATGTCACCAATCATAGGCCCTATTCCTCCCATGTCACCAATCACGAGCCCTATACTTCCCAAGTCCCCAATAATGGGCCCTATACCTCCCTTGTCATCAATAATGGGCCCTATACCGCCCATGTCACCAATCATGAGCCCTATACCTCCCAAGTCCCCAATAATGGGCCCTATACCTTCCATGTCACCAATGATGGGCCCTATTCCTCTCATGTCACCAGTGATGGGCCCTATTCCTCCCATGTCACCAGTGATGGGCCCTATTCCTCCCATGTCACAATGATGGGCCCGATTTTTGAGGGCGGGTGGCCGAGTGGGTGGGAGATGTGGGAATGAAGGGGATTGTTTGGCAAAATACATACCTTCTAAGATTGTTCCACCCAACCTTGGTCCTAGACATAGGCGCATCAGACTGCATCAATTTGAAAAAGCCCCCCTGCTCTACCTATCTGCTACAGCCATTTAAAGATGAGTGAAGGAGGCTCACTCCTCTTGCTGCCTACCCTGTTAGGTTAAAAAAAAGAAACCCATCACAGTTACTGCAGCTGGTGGGTGGGGCTGAGAACTCACTGGATTCTCACCACCATAAACCGGGAAGCTAGGAAGTCAACAGTGAGTCAACCACACAGCACCTACCTGAACCAAAAAGTATCATTTAAGGTTTGGAGTGACCTTTCCCAGTACAGAAGACCCGGGTATATATACAGGATCTATATCTGAGTGTAGAGCGGCGATCGTTTTTCTGAGCTCACCACAACTGAGTGCAAAGATGATAAATAAGCCTCAGGGGTTTTAAGCTTGATCGACACAATTTCCCAAAGATGAGGCAAAATTCCCAACGCGTGTATAAAATTATTTACCAGAACTCATCTCCGTATCTCGCGGAATCCCCCCGGACACGCAGAGGAAGTTTAGTCACATAATGTTTCCTGCCTGCCCGGCTGTGTCACCTGGCCCCCCTCCCCACCTCCCCCAGAGCCCCCCCACGAGCCCCCCTCTACACCTCTGTAAATACTTCTCAGGAATTGGATTGCGAGGACATACGGGGAAAGTCGTTACATCAGACGCTTCCATCGATGGAGAAATGTGAATCTTATCAAGAAGAGCCAGAGACGTGTTGTTGGGTAATGCTGCTCAGGGAGGTGTCAAGAGTTTCCTTGAGAAAAGAGGAAGCGGAGTCTGAACTTCCTGTTACCGAGTTGTACAGAAGAACGCTTTGAAAACTCTCTTCTCAATAATCGACAGCAACTCCAAACACCAATCAAATCAACAGACAGAAGACACAGAATATAAGATCAGCAATTTCCAATACCAGCATCAAGAGTTCAGTCTATCCCCCCCACTAGAGAGCGATGACATCATTGAGAATGCAGCTTATCTAATCACTAGAGACCGGTGACATCACTGAAAATGCAGCCTATCCATTCACTAGAGAGCAGTGACATCATTGAGAATGCAGCTTATCTAATCACTAGAGACCGGTGACATCACTGAAAATGCAGCCTATCCATTCACTAGAGAGCGATCATATCACTGAGCATGCAGCCTATCCATTCACTAGAGAGCGATGACATCACTGAGCATGCAGCCTATCCATTCACTAGAGAGCGATGACATCACTGAGAATGCAGCCTATCTATTCACTAGAGAGCGATGACATCATTGAGAATGCAGCCTATCCATTCACTAGAGAGCGGTGACATCACTGAGAATGCAGCCTATCCAATCACTAGAGAGCGATGACATCACTGAGAATGCAGCCTATCCAATCACTAGAGAGCGATGACATCACTGAGAATGCAGCCTATCCATTCACTAGAGAGCGGTGACATCACTGAGAATGCAGCCTATCCATTCACTAGAGAGCGGTGACATCACTGAGAATGCAGCCTATCCAATCACTAGAGAGCGATGACATCATTGAGAATGCAGTCTATCCAATCACTAGAGAGCGATGATATCACTGAGAATGCAGTCTATCCAATCACTAGAGAGCAACGACATCACTAAACCAAAGTGGAGCCATTTTGGAATGTTGATGTTCATTAGTGATCTGGCCGAGAAATGGCCTCACCTTCAGTTCACAATTTACGACAAAGTAATTGCCATTTTCACGCGAGTAATGAAAGTGTTAATTAGAATGCTGAACCAGCACACCCCCCCCCCCCCCCCAAATACCCAGAATGCCCCCATCCCCCACAGGCAGGTTCCTGTGACAGCAAAGGCGGTAATTACATTATTATTAGCCGGGCTGCCATTCAAATCTCCAGTAATTATTCCGTCTCCAACATCCTGCAGAACATCCTGCTGATTAGCCGGGAGAGAGGGGAATATACAGACGCCGTCCGGCACATTTACCGTCAGATACCTCTCAGGGCTCCTTTCCGTTATTGGTGCGCAAACCCTCCCCCGAGACATTGCATGAGGCGCAACATGCCTCGCACCTCGCCGAGATCTTTATGGTAAGTGGGAAGGCGCAGCTAAAACCCAAGATGACGCAAATACAAAATAAAATTAAGTCACTTTAGCTGTAAGGCGGACCCCGTTTCCCAAATCTTACCAAGATCACCATTTTCACGGCAGTCGTTACCCTTAATCTGTCCTCCCTTAGAACGCCCCTGGCCTTGGCGAACATCCTGGCACGGCTAGAGTAACAGGTGGAAGCGGATCTGCGTCAGAAAGAGGAGTGTGCCAGGACAGGTTGTAGCTGGGCGGAGTTGTAGGTCTACGTTACAACCCCGGGGAGCGCTTCACCTGACGACGCAGCAGCTGGGAGCGATCTCCAGGGGGATGCTCCGGTAAATCCAGAAGATGCAGTACCAGGGACCAGCAAACCTGTATGTACAACCTAGGTCCCCCCTCTGTACTTACCTCTGTAAGTGATCAGTGCCCATGCAGTCGTTGTAGCTGTAAAGCCCCACTCTTCTTCCCCTTCTTTCTTCAGGGCTTCCAGAATGGATCAGAGGGATTCTGATTGGTCAGCACCGACACATGACTGCTTTGACCAATCAGAATCACCCTAATCCATCCTAAGTCCTACAGAAAGAAGGGGAAGAAAAGCAGGGCTTTCAAATCCCTGGACCACTACACTGATTGCATGGGCACTGATTTCTCGAGGAGGCAAGTACAGCGTGGACCAGGGGGGTGGGGAGGGTGTAAGTATACCTTTTTCATTTTTTTGGGGGAGCTACATATCATAAAATTTGGTTTTGGGTTTAATACTTCCATTTTGTTTTTCATTTGGGTGAAGCAGCAAAGGGATCGGACACCGGTCCGGTTGTTATTGAAGACAGCAGGGTTTCTTGAATTCCGAAATTCAGTAACGTTAAAATAGATATTAATTATCGTATCTCCAGATCGCATTTTACAATCATAAAAATGCAAGATGGCTGCAGACCTCCAGTCTAGACAATGGCCATATCTGACAAAGCCAGTCTATCCGCACCATATACTGGTATATAGCGGTCACCCCCCAGAAATGTAGACATCAGATTGCACGCAGACTATCGGCCGACAGATAACCCCCATGTAGACAACATACTGATAGGATCACCCTAGGCTGGACCTGCAAATCCAAAGCACCAATCCGGAGGACAGTGCCGGTATCCCCCCTGCAGGTGAAGAACCCCCCCCCAGATCAGCTGATCTTACCCCAGAGGAACCCTTCAATTATTTCCAGGTTTCTGAGAACCCCCGGCTGATCATTATTCTATTTGTACCGTAGCTCATGGGACATCAGTATGAACAGTACAATGTATTACAAGAATAAATAAAACACATTTGACACCTAGGGCTGCTATATACAACTAAATTATATTCATTAGTAATAAAATGAAACAGATCAGAACCCAGAAAAAAATGCAGACCATGAAATTGGTGGTTAGTTAAAAAGGACCCTACGATAATGGTCATGGACAATGGGAAGAAAGCCCCTTACATTGGTGATCAGTGGGAAGAATGTTACCTTACATTGGTGATCAGTGGGAAGAATGTTCCTTACATTGGTGATCAGTGAGAAGAATGTTCCTTACATTGGTGATCAGTGAGAAGAATGTCCCTTATATTGGTGGTCATTGGGAAGAATGTTCCTTACATTGGTGATCAGTGAGAAGAATGTTCCTTACATTGGTGATCAGTGGGAAGAATGTTCCTTACATTGGTGATCAGTGGGAAGAATGTTCCTTACATTGGTGATCAGTGGGAAGAATGTTCCTTACAATGGTGATCATTGGGAAGAATGCTCCTTACATTGGTGATTCAGTGGGAAGAATGTCTCTTACATTGGTGATCAGTGAGAAGAATGCTCCTTACATTGGTGATCAGTGGGAAGAATGTTCCTTACATTGGTGATCAGTGGGAAGAATGTTCCTTACATTGGTGATCAGTGAGAAGAATTTCCCTTACATTGGTGGCCATTGAGAAGAATGTCCCTTACATTGGTGGTCAGTGGGAAGAATGTTCCTTACATTGGTGATCAGTGAGAAGAATGTTCCTTACATTGGTGATCAGTGGGAAGAATGTTCCTTACATTGGTGATCAGAGGAAAGAATGCTCCTTACATTGGTGATCAGTGAGAAGAATGTTTCTTACATTGGTGATCATTGGGAAGAATGTTCCTTATATTGATCAGTGGGAATAATGTTCCTTGCATTGGTGGTCAGTGGGAAGAATGTTTCTTACATTGGTGATCAGTGGGAAGAATGTTCCTTACATTGGTGGTCAGTGGGAAGAATGTTCCTTACAATGGTGGTCAGTGGGAAGAATGTTCCTTACATTGGTGATCAGTGGGAAGTAAGAATGCTGCCTTTACAGAAAGTTGAAAAAGAGCTTCGATCTCAGTAGTAACGTGTCCAAGAGCCTGAATTCGCTCTTTGAACTTCTAACCATCTCTGGAGGAACCTGACAGGGGAAGTCAGGTCTGGGGACCATATATTGAAGCTCCTGAATAACGATGGTCTCATATTAGACTTCTGGATCATAGATTATCACCAATAGAAAATGTCAAAGTACTTCTGGCTGACTATTCCCAATATTAGAGAGTTTGTTGCTCATGCACTGCATGGTACGTATATCTGGGTGATGGTCAGATGGAAATACCCATACTTACTCGAAAATCACCACCTCGGAGCGCAATGCTTGGCGGGTTTAAACATCTCTGTTGAATGCTGTAAACAGTAATTTGTGGAATGTCGGAAGTCTGGCCAAAAAACATGCACAAAAGATTTGCCTTTCTAAGCCCTCGTGCCCGCTGGGCGTTTAGCTCCTGTGTATGGGATCCTGGCGTTTTCAAGCAATGCAGAAGGCACAGGCGCACGGTCCAGCTCCTTAGAGAGTCCTAATGCTGCTGTGGCTGAATAGTTTACCGAGTGCTACCAACCTTTAGGGCAGTATGTGTCCAGGGAGGTCCGCCCAGAATGATGACCAGATATTCCTCCCTGGCTGCCAATTAGCTTTTGGTACCACTCAGTGCACCATCCAGCCACAGAGGCTTTCAGAGTTTTCTCATAGGGCCTGGATGGTGCACCTGTGTCTTCTGCTCGATAGGATGATATGTGCATGAAGTCAGGATGGTCCAACAGCAAAGTGAGTCCTAATGGATGTCAACCAGATTTGCAGTGGATCTATGGAAGAGGACGGGGTCACCTTAAGGCCCCTTTCACGCGGGCGTCTCCGCTAAGGGAAATATAGCTGGGGGGGGGGGGGATCTCTCCGTCCAATAGGAGCGCATGTCCTTTCAGCCAATCAGGTGATGGGTATTTAGACCCACGCATCCTGATTGGCGGAGAGGCAGTTCAGTGTTAGAAAAGCGAATATTCATTTGCTTTTCTATAACGCCTGGGTGGGGCTCCGAGCGCAATGCTCTGCACCACAAGTCCACCTATGCCCTAATCAGGTGCTTAAACAAAAAAAAAACACCCCCCTGCCGCTGTAATTCAAGCGCTCGGCATCCTAAAAGGGGCCGGACGCATGAATAGGGGGCGGCCATGGATAGAGTCATGCATATGCATGATATAGGGGGGGTGGCATGATAGAGAGGCGGCGCCCGTGCGCCCTTAATGGACGGGCCACCACTGGCGGCGGGTGTCAATGGACATACATACGTCCGCTGCTCCATAGAGGACAATGCAGGGTCCGAAACAGGTCCGCCTGAAAAACTAAGAGGTGGACCTGATCGGACAGCCTATGTGAAAGGGGCCCAAGAGAAATGGTATAACCTAAAATGCAATGGGGTTCTTTTAAATCCCCCCCCCCCCCCCCGATGTAATGGTAAGCAGTATGGTGAAATACGGGTGGAGTGTCTCTATGGGGGAGGGTTAGTTCACCTTAGGAGAAATAGTATACTCTGCAATAGCATGTGGCCGCATGCAGTATGATGAAATAAGGGTGGATCTTCCCGAGTCCTTCAATTATCTGCATACATTGCAACAGAAATAGTTCCTAAAAAAAACACCATAAAAACAGTAGTGTGGTCATACAAGGTGTTAAAAACAGGGGACGGAAAATATAAGGTGAAGCTTTCCCCTTCTATTTTTTTTTATTTTCTGTTGCGTTACATTGCACTGAGTCACCGCGATAAAGGATGTTATTTTTAATCTATATATATCGCTAGGCAAAACTGTGAGCGCAGCACAATCTGTGTTACGCCTTCATGGAATACCCAGCATGCCCTTCCTGACTGCAGAGGAATGTAGGTGTGTGTATATATATATAATATATATATATATATATATATATACAGACACACATATAGATTAAATATCCATTCACCAACCACTTTATTAGGTCCTCCTTGCTAGTAACAGGTTGGACCCCCTTTATTAGGTACACCTTGCTAGTAGCAGGTTGGACCCCCTTTATTAGGTACACCTTGCTAGTAGCGGGTTGGACCCCCTTTATTAGGTACACCTTACTAGTAGCGGGTTGGACCCCCTTTATTAGGTACACCTTACTAGTAGCGGGTTGGACCCCCTTTATTAGGTACACCTTGCTAGTAGCGGGTTGGACCCCCTTTATTAGGTACACCTTACTAGTAGCGGGTTGGACCCCCTTTATTAGGTACACCTTACTAGTAGCGGGTTGGACCCCCTTTATTAGGTACACCTTGCTAGTAGCAGGTTGGACCCCCTTTATTAGGTACACCTTACTAGTAGCGGGTTGGACCCCCTTTATTAGGTACACCTTGCTAGTAGCGGGTTGGACCCCCTTTATTAGGTACACCTTACTAGTAGCGGGTTGGACCCCTTTATTAGGTACACCTTGCTAGTAGCAGGTTGGACCCCCTTTATTAGGTACACCTTGCTAGTAGCGGGTTGGACCCCCTTTGTTAGGTAGACCTTGCTAGTAGCGGGTTGGACCCCCTTTGTTAGGTCCCCCCTTGCTAGTAGCAGGTTGGACACACCCTTTTTAGGTACACCTTGCTAGTACCGGGTTGGACCCCCTTTATTAGGTCCCCCTTGCTAGTAGCAGGTTGGACCCCCTTTATTAGGTACACCTTGCTACCCTGTTTCCCCGAAAATAAGACCTAGCGTGATGGTCGGTGATGGCTGCAATATAAGCCCTACCCCCCAAATAAGCCCTAAAGTCCTTGTAGGTCTTATTTTCAGGGTAGGGCTTATTTTCGGGGAAACAGGGTAGGGCTTATTTGGGGGGTAGGGCTTATATTGTAGCCATCACCGACAATCACGCTAGGTCTTATTTTCAGGGAAACAGGGTAGTAGCGGGTTGGAACCCCTTTATTAGGTCACCCTTGCTAGTAGCGGGTTGGATCCCCTTTATTAGATACACTTGCTAGTATTGGGTTGGACCCCCTTTATTAGGTACACCTTGCTAGTAGCGGGTTGGACCCCCTTTTGCCTTCATTCTTGGTGGAATAGATACAACAAGGTGTTGGAAACGTTCCTCTGAGATTTTGCTCCATAGTGACATGATGGCATCATGCAGTTCCTGCTGATTTGTCGGCTGCACATCCATGATGCCAATCTCCCGTTGTTCCACCACATCCTAAAGGTGCTCTATTGGATGAGATGTGGTGAGTGTGGAGGCCATTGGAGTACAGGGACCTCATTGTCCAGTGGTGAGATGATCAGAGCTTTGTGACATGGTGCATTATCCTGCTGGAAGGAGCCATCAGAAGATGGGGACACTGTAGTCATAAAGGGATGGACATGGTCAGCAACAATACTCAATTGGTACTAAGGCTATGTTTCCACTATTGCGTCCCCAAAGTTGTGCAATTTTGCCGCGACTTTTTACCGCGACTTGAAGCAATGCCTGTGTCTATGGACCTCAAGTCGCATCAAAGTGGGACCAAAGTAGTGCAGGGACTACTTTAAAGTCGCTCAGATATGAATGGTACTCATTGGAAATCATGGGGTACGACTTGTCATGCGACTTTTCAGTCCCAAGTTGCATGAAAAGTCGCACTAGTGGAGACATAGCTTAAGGGGCCCAAAGTGTGCCAAGAAAATATCCCCCACACCATTACACCATCACCACCAGCCTGAACCTTTGATAAAAGGCAGGATGGATCCATGTGCCAAATTCTGACCCTACCATCTGAATGTTGCAGGTGAAATCCAGACTCATCAGACCACACAATGTTTTTCCAATCTTCTATTGTCCAATTTTGGTGAGCCTGTGCCAATTGTAGCCTCAGTTTCCTGTTCTTAGCTGACATTAGTGGCACCCGGTGCGGTCTTCTGCTGCTGTAGCCCATCTCTTTCAAAGTTGGATGTGTTGTGCGTTCAGAGATGGTATTCTGCACACCTTGGGTGTAACGAGGGGTTATTTGAGTTACTGTTGCCTTTCAATCATCTGGAACTGGTCTGCCCATTCTCCTCTGACTTTAACAAGGCATTTTCCTCCACCCGACTGCCACTCACTGGATATTTTCTCTTTTTTTCACCATTCTCTGTAAACCCGAGAGATGGTTGTGTGTGAAAATCCCAGTACATCAGCAAGTTTTTGACAACCGGGCCACTTCAAAGTCACTTAAATACCCTTTCTTCCCCATTCTGATGCTCAGTTTGAACTCTAGCAAGTCCTCTTCTCCACGCCTAGAGGCCTAAATGCATTGAGTTGCTGCCATTCGATTGGCTGATTAGCAATTTGTGTTATCAAGCAATTGAATAGGTATACCAAACAAAGTGGCCAGTGAGTGTAATATATATATATATATCTCTATCTATCTATCTATATATATATATATATATATATATATAATATATATATATATATATATATATATCTATATATATATATATATATATATATATATAATATATATATATATATATATATATATATATATATATATCTCTATCTATATATATATATATATATATATATATATATATATATATATATATATATATATATATATATAGATATATATATATATATAGATATATATATATATATCAACAAGATCTCTATCACTCCCATCATGCCATCCCCCATGCCCACACTAGATTTAAAGCAGATTGTACAATCAGTGAACCAATCCCGAACTGCGGGTGCCGCCCAAGGCTCCAATGGGTTCTCTTCCAATAAACTGCTGGGAAGACGCAGCCCATCCCAGCTCAGTATACTAGGGTTTCAAAAAAGAAAAAGTCCTGCACATCACAACAAAAACCTGTGTGTGAAAACAGCTTCAGCCCAGGCTCCTTCCATCCGGGCCAGCACCAACGTGTTTCGCCCCACCAAACGCGTTGGGTCTGGCCTGGATGGAGCCCGGGCTTAAGCTGTTTTTACTTTTACACACAGGTTTTTGTAGCGATTTGCGACTAAGGACTTTTTTTTTTTGTAGATTGTACATTTAGATTGCATTGTTTGTGGTGAGCTTTCAATCTCGCTCTCCAATTTTCTCTGGCACTGGAATCGGCAAACACGGGTGTTCAGACCCGAATGCTCCAGCAATGATGGGAAGGTCAGCGTTATCTCCTGTAGGTGTGAGTGTGTACAGAGGGGTCTCTCCAGGGAGTAGTAATCTCTTTGGGGTAACCTGTGATATTTGAGAAAGTGGGAGGAGTCAAACGAACAGAAGGGGTGTGTACATAAACGGAAATGAAGAATCACCCTCAATACACCATGAAACGTGGAAAATTGGTGACCTAAACTAAATTCCAGAGCAGTGAGCCAAGAAATGGGCGAGTTTTGGGCACAATCCTATCTTCCCTCTATAAATATGTCATCTGTCATTCGCTCTGTGTTTGTTTCGGTGAGGACACATATTTGGCATGCTTAAGAATAACTTGTGCCGCAGAAGCTCCCTTTTAAGGTATTGCAGATTTTGAATTTTCACTATTCAAAACTAAAAAGGAAAAAACAAAAAACAAAAAAAAAATTGGCTTTTGGATAGGCTTAAAAAACTTTCTGGCTCCTGCGTGTCACCCTACCCTGGGGCGCGTGGCACCATATTCAGCCTGCAAATGTCACAACTGTCTCCCGATAAATGCCTGAACCCCCCTGTAGCCTAAGGGTGACACGGCTGTGACGTCTAGATCCCGAGAGGCTCTGGGCAAAACTCTTATTTTATCTTTGTATAAAGTTGGGAAGGGTTAGGCCTTCTATCCCCGTTATTGCCACTTAAGAATGTAGAAAGGATGAGGGCACCACAGATCTAATGCAAATCCAGGTAGGCTATATTGTATATGAGAAGAGATCAGAATAGAAAGCCAACGCGTTCTGTTGGCTCAAAACACCCCCTTCATCAGGGCTTAGGCTAGGTTCACACCATGCATGTTGGACAGCCCATTCCTTCCACGGTGTGAACTTAGATTTAGATGCTGACCGCGATTGAAGGCTATTTGTTTTCCAGTATTTTCTTCACTACCAGTCAGCATCTAAGCCCTGATGAAGGGGGGGAGTTTTGACCCCTCAAAATGTGTTGGCTTTACCTTCTTATCTCTTGTTATATGCAACAAAGACTTACTAGACTTGCATGAGATCTGTGTTGCTCTCATCCTTTCTACTGTACATTCTTAAGTGGCAATAACGGGGACAGAAGGCCTAACTTGGCTTCCCCATCTGATCTCTTGTTACGTGCAATAAAGACTTTATGGACTTATGTTGTATCTGCAGCACTCATTCTTTTTAAACTCTTCAGATTACTTCAGGGACCCCAAAAGGTTAACCCGGTTGACAGAGAGCTGCCTCCAAAATACGGATCTCAAGCCCCATCTTCTCTACCTTTGAGCCCAGGTCTCTACTAATACGTTTATAGTTGCACTGTATCCCCACTTGGCAGATTCCCTTCCTGTATGGTCCCTGGGGCAGGAAGCAATTAAAATGAACCCAGCAGGGACACAAATGGCAATCAAAGCATAAAAGAGGACCCAAACCGGTCTAGCCCCCCCCCCCCAAAAAAAAAAACAGGTCTCAAGGAACCCCTACTAAAACTAATTCTTCAGGGGGTCAATAGGAAGAATGCTCCTTACATTGGTGGACAATGGGAAGACTGCCACTTTCATTGGTGGTCAATGAGAAGAATGCTCCTTACGTTGAAGGGCAGTGGGAAGAATGCTTCTAACATTGGTGGTCAGTGGGAAGGTTGCCACTTACATTGGTGGTCAGTAGGAAGACTGTCCCTTACATTGGTGGTCAGTAGGAAGACTGTCCCTTACATAGACGGTCAGTGGCAAGGATGTCCCTTGCATTGGTGGTCAGTGGGAAGAATGTCCCTTACATTGGTGGTCAGTGGGAATAATGGTCCTTATGTTGAGGGTCAGTGGGAAGAATGCTCCTTACATTGGTGGTCAGTGGGAAGGCATTAAATAACACCCAAACCAGCCTTCCCTCCCCCACCCCGCAAGAGGAACCCCTAAAAAAAAAAATTCAGGTCTTAAGGAGCCCATACTAGAACAAATTCTTCTAGGTCAATGGGAAGAATGCTCCTTACATTGGTGATCAGTGGGAAGAATGCTCCTTACATTGGTGGTCAGTGGGAAGAATACTCTTTTCATTGGTGATCAGTGGGGAGAATGTCCCTACATTGGTGGTCAGTGGGAAGAATGTCCCTTACATTGGTGGTCAATGGGAAGAATAGTCTTTTCATTGGTGATCAGTGGGGAGAATGTCCCTTACATTGGTGGTCAGTGGGAAGAATGTTCCTTACATTGGTGGTCAGTGGGGAGAATGTCCCTTACATTGATGGTCAGTGGGAAGAGGAGGGTTTCCAGAATACCACCCTTACAGACAAATAGGTCCTTGGTGCCTTGATCCTGGTTCTGCCAAGTGGTATTGGCCCAAGAACTGTGCAGGCACCCCAAAACAGGAGGTCAAATCGGTCATAGCTAAAGGAACCCCTAGCATCCTCTGAAGAAACCACAGTTGGGAGTGGCTGACCTAACCCTTCACTACTCTATGTTTTGACCGGAGTTTTGTTTTGATGTTGGCAGATGAGGCTAAAAATTGTCACATATCTGACCGGCCAGGCCGCTAAAAATGGGGCTTGTTGCTGATATTACTGTGAAAGGCTCGTATTCCCAAAAAAAAAAAAAAAAAAAAGGAAAGGCGAACCTTAATGGTAGGACGCATGAGGAATGACTCGCTTCTGATCTCTGTGTTCTCTCCTTGCCCAAAGGATGCCATGGACAGGAGATGCCGATCAGACTGTCCAAGATCATGAATATTCACTAATTACCTCCCCAGGTAAAGAGGAAGAAAATGGACAAAATAATCCCCTAGAAGAGAAGATGTCCTTAGGCTGGCCACCAATACGACAACACCTGGCGAGACCTCTGGTGATCCTCTCATCCTTACCACAAGATCACCAGGATCCACTACCACCTCCTTCCCAACTCTGTCAAGACGGCACACAGCGCTATTTCTGTATGTGTACCCAGAAGTGATCTCCCGTACTGTATCCATCACACACTCCATGGAAACTGCTAATGTATGGAAAATGTTGTAACCATTATGAAAACTGCGATGAATAGAACCTTTTTTGATACAGATATAGTGACATCATTCCACGGGAGGAAAAAAAAAAAAAAAAACACACGGCCAATGAGTTCAACGCTAACATGCAACCAATCTAGAGACGGAGGAAACCCATATAGAGCACAATCCCATTTTCTTCACTAGAAAAAGAAAGGCAATCAGAATACGTTATACAATCTTATGCCATATAGAAAGAGTCAGTAGCAGTTTACCATTTTGTACATTCCGAAACACTCATGGCCCTGTTTTTGATGCGGTCTCAGCTAGAACTAGGTTTTTTTCCCTGGACACAACTCCCTACTCACCAACACCTTCCCTGGACACCACCCCCTACCTACCAATACCTTTCCTGAACACCACCCCCTACCCACAGATACCTTTAGCAGGCACCACCCTTCACCCACTAATACCTTCACAGGACACCACCCCTCACCCACTGATACCTTCACAGGACACCACCCCTCAACCCACTGATACCTTCACCAGACACCACCCCTCACCCACTGCTACCTTCATTGGACTTTGACAACAGTTTTGAAACACAGTGAAGGAAGATATCAGTGAGTTGGCGTCCTGTGAAGGTTATCAGTAGGTGGGGAATGGTGTGTGGTGAAGGTATCAGTAGGTGGGGTATGTTGCCTATTGAAGGTATCAGTGGGTGGGGGATGGTGCCTGATGAAGGTATCAGTGGGTGGGGGGTTGGTGTCTGGTGAAGGTATCAGTAGGTGGAGTACGGTGTTTGTTGAAGGTATCCGTCTTGGGAAGGTATCAGTAGGTGGGATGTGGTATCTGGTGAAGGTATCAGCGGGTAAGGGGTAAAGTCTGGTGAGGGTATCAGTAGGTGGGGGGTCGTGTCCGGTGAAGTCAGTAGGTGGGATATGGTGTCTGGTGAAGGTATCAGTGGGTAGAGGGCTTGGTGTCTGGTGAAGGTATCAGTAGGTGGGGGGTGGTGTCCTGTGAAGGTATCAGTGGGTGGGGGTTGGTGTCCTGTGAAGGTATCAGTGGGTGGGGGTTGGTGTCCTGTGAAGGTATCAGTAGGTGGGATGAGGTATCTGGTGAAGGTATCAGTGGGTAAGGGGGTGAAGTCTGGTGAAGGTATCAGTAGGTGGGGGGGGTGTCTGGTGAAGGTGTCAGCGGGTAAGGGGGTGAAGTCTGGTGAAGGTATCAGTAGGTGGGGGGTGGTGCCCGGGAAGATATCAGTGAGTGGGAGTGCTGATGTTCTAACAAGAGAACGCTCTTTTCGGACATTAGGTTTAACCTCTGAGAACCGAAAGGCTTCTTTATTGTAAGAGTAAATAAACTGAAACTGATAAAACTGATACTTTCACCAGACACCATCATTCACCCACTGATACCTTCATTGGACTTTGACAACAGTTTTGAAACACAGTGAAGGAAGAGATCAGTAGGTAGGGGGTTGGTGTCCTGTGAAGGTTATCAGTAGGTGGGGAACGGTGTCTGGTGAAGGTATCAGTAGGTGGGGTATGGTGCTTTTTGAAGGTATCAGTGGGTGGGGGATGGTGTCTGGTGAAGGTATCAGTGGGTGGGGGGTTGTTGGTGTCTGGTGAAGGTATCAGTAGGTGGAGTATGGTGTCTGCTGAAGGTATCAGTGGGTGGGGGATGGTGTCTGGTGAAGGTATCAGTGGGTGGGGGGTGGTGTCTGGTGAAGGTATCAGTGGGTGGGGGGTGGTGTCTGGTGAAGGTATCAGTGGGTGGGGGTGGGGGGTGTCTGGTGAAGGTATCAGTAGGTGGGGGGTGGTGTCCTGTGAAGGTTATCAGTAGGTGAGGAATGTTGTCTGGTGAAGGTATCAGTAGGAGGGGGGTGGGGTCCTGTGAAGGTATCAGTGGGTAGGGGGATGATATCTGGTGAAGGTATCAGTGGGTGGGGGGGTTGGTGTCTGGTGAAGGTATTAGTAGGTGGGGGATGGTGTCTGGTGAAGATATCAGTGGGTGGGGGTGGGGGGTGTCTGGTGAAGGTATCAGTAGGTGGGGGGTGGTGTCCTGTGAACTTTATCATTAGGTGGGGAATGGTGTCTGGTGAAGGTATCAGTAGGAGGGGAAGGGGGGGGTGGTGTCCTGTGAAGGTATCAGTGGGTAGGGGGATGGTATCTGGTGAAGGTATCAGTGGGTGGGGGGGTTGGTGTCTGGTGAAGGTATTAGTAGGTGGGGGGTGGTGTCCTGTGAAGGTATCAGTGGGTAGAGGGTTGGTGACCTGTGAAGGTATCAGTAGGTGGGATGTGGTATCTGGTGAAGGTATCAGTGGGTAAGGGGGTGTAGTCTGGTGAAGGTATCAGTAGGTGGGGGGTCGTGTCCGGTGAAGGTATCAGTGGGTGGGATATGGTGTCTGGTGAAGGTATCAGTGGGTGGGATGAGGTATCTGGTGAAGGTATTAGTGGGTAGAGGGTTGGTGTCCTGTGAAGGTATCAGTAGGTGGGATGAGGTATCTGGTGATGGTATCAGTGGGTAAGGGGGTGAAGTCTGGTGAAGGTATCAGTAGGTGGGGTGGTGGTGTCTGGTGAAGTTGTCAGCTGGTAAAGCCTGGTGAAGGTATCAGTAGGTAGGGTGGTGGTGTCCGGTGAAGGTGTCAGCGGGTAAGTGGGGTGAAGTCTAGTGAAGGTATCAGTAGGTGGGGGGTGGTGCCCGGGAAGATATCAGTGGGTGGGAGTGCTGATGTCCTAACAAGAGAACTCTCTTTACGGACATGAGGTTTAACCTCTGAGAAAAGAAAGGCTTCTTTACTGTAAGAGTTACAAAAATACAGACTAGTCTTCTCCAACAGATTAGTGGAGCCGATGGAGTAACAGAGCAGGTGGGGTCAGTATTATAGGTGGGAGAAGTGGGGGGGTTTGAGGGCCCTACCAAGAGAACCCGTCCTTTTGTCAATTCAGGGCAAAGTACAAATTTGCTTTTACTGAAATCTGATCTTCCTGTTCTCAAGAACCATCGAGACATTCATAGAGAAAGCAAAAAGGGGCCCACTCACTCTTACCGAGACCTTCCAACAAACTGGAAATTCTTTCTGCGTGACAGCGAGCAATTCAGGCGAGCGCCATCGCCCACAAAGGAAGCTTTAAAAAAAGGTCCTCCTGATCCACCTACAACCCCCATTAGATATAAAAATAATGGAAACTTCCAATATTCTACACGATGAACATTAGAAGGAAGTGGTCGAGCGGTACTTTTTCTGTTCATGGAAAATTGGCGACGTTGAACCGATGGTAAACAGTTGTTAGAATGGGGGGTCTGCGTGTGATATATCTGCAGGCTGGGCACAGTATACGGATTATAAACATCTACAAGGACGGGGGGGGTGAAAGTGAAGGGGCAGGAAGGAAAGGGCAGGGCCGCGACACACATGGGTTGTACGCACGTAGAATCACTCATTAGTAACGGTGGAGTTTGATCTTTGAACAGACCCGGTGTGATAGATTCCAGACCCCCAATCTTGGACTCCAGCCACGGCGGCTACCTCCCCACCCGGCACAACCACTGCCTGAGCAATACCAGCCACATTGTCACTCCTAGGCTACCGGCTTATGGACTTCTCAGGGACCACACGCCGCCTTAAAACCGGTGCTGCTGTATTAGGAGCCTCGTTCTTTGCACCAACTAATACGGCAGTTCTGGCTGTGCTCACAAACGTCTGACACAGGTCAGCCCCCTACTGCAGCCTTTCACCTCGTTACAAAAGTACATGATCATTGGGGGGGAGGGGAGACTGAGGAAATGCTTTCTTCTGCCTGCAGAAGACTGATGACATCATTTTTAATCATTGAAGGTGGAGCTTTTCTGACAAATGATCCTGTTCTTGTATATTTTGACATGGAGACACTCCGTTACCGACAGGCCCTCTTTAACTGAACAGTTCTTTAATGACATAGGTCCTCAGAAACAGAACAACATTTTTTTTTTTCACCACCAACCTATAGCTGAGAAAATTAACCGTACAAAAGCCGGTAATATAACTCTCAGCAGCCGTGCCGAGTTAATTAGACGGTACGTAAAAGATTTAATATGGATTTAATAATAGTATTTAATTTAACAATACCGGTTCCTCAACTTGGAGTTTTCCAACTTCCTCTTTGCTGCAGTCAGAAAACAAAAAACAATCCAACTCGGCGGATTCAACACTTCCACCCAATAAGTGATTGGAGTGTTATTGTCAGGAGTCTCCGTCCACAGAGAGAAGGACGGTCCAGGTGATCGCAGGAGCGTACCTGGGAGTAGAGGGGTAGAGGGGTGCCGGAGGTGGGCTGACCAGAGGTTACCTGGAGATAAGCAGGGGCACAAGCGCACACAGAGGCACACTTGGAGACTCCGAGCACACAGGGGATCAATTGGAGAGTCAAGGTGAACTTGAACACTCTGGGCAAACAGGGGCACCACCGGAAGCTTGGGGCACACAGGGGGGTAATTGGACATTTGGTGCACACAGTGGTACACCTGGACACTCAGGGCTCACAGGGGCGCACTTGGGAACCTAGGGCACACTTGGTCACTTGGGACACAGAGGACCAAACTTGGAGCATACATGGGCACACAGGGCCAAACTTGGAGACTTGGTGCACACAAAGGGTGCACTTGGGGCACACAGGGCCAAACTTGGAGATTTGGGCACACATGGACACTTGGGACACACTTGGTCACTTGGGGTACACAGGGACAAACTTGGAGACTTGGGGCACACTTGGGACACACAGGGTCAAACTTGGAGACTTGGGGCACACTTGGGGCACACAGGGTCAAACTTGGAGACTTGGGGCACACAAGGTGTGTTTGGACACTTGGGACACACAGAGTCAAACTTGGAGACTTGGGGCACACAGGGACAAACTTGGGGCACACTTGGTCACTCGGGGGAACAAAGGGCCAAACCTGAGGCACGCAAGGCGTGTTTGGACACTTGGGACACACTTGGTCACTTGGGGTACACAGGGACAAACTTGGAGACTTGGGGCACACTTGGGACACACAGGGTCAAACTTGGAGACTTGGGGCACACTTGGGGCACACAGGGTCAAACTTGGAGACTTGGGGCACACAAGGTGTGTTTGGACACTTGGGACACACAGAGTCAAACTTGGAGACTTGGGGCACACAGGGACAAACTTGGGGCACACTTGGTCACTCGGGGGAACAAAGGGCCAAACCTGAGGCACGCAAGGCGTGTTTGGACACTTGGGACACACTTGGTCACTTGGGGTACACAGGGACAAACTTGGAGACTTGGGGCACACTTGGGACACACAGGGTCAAACTTGGAGACTTGGGGCACACTTGGGGCACACAGGGTCAAACTTGGAGACTTGGGGCACACAAGGTGTGTTTGGACACTTGGGACACACAGAGTCAAACTTGGAGACTTGGGGCACATAGGGACAAACTTGGAAACTTGGGGCACACTTGGTCACTCGGGGGAACAAAGGGCCAAACCTGAGGCACGCAAGGCGTGTTTGGACACTTGGGACACACTTCGTCACTTGGGGCAAACTTCGTCACTTGGGGCACACTCGGTACTTTGGGGCAAATGTTGAAACTTGGAGCAAACTTTGTCAATTGGGGTACACTTGGTCACACAGGGGTGCACCTGGACACTCAAGGCACACAGGACCAAACTTGGGAGACTTGGGGCACACATGGTCACACTTGGTCACTCGGGGGAACAAAGGGCCAAACTTGGGGCACGCGAGTTGTGTTTGGACACTTGGGACCCACTTGGTCACTTGGGGCACACCTGGTCACTTGGGGCAAATGTTGATACTTGGAGCAAACTTGGTCAATTGGGGTACACTTGGTCACATGGGGCGCACCTGGACACTCAAGGCACACGGGACCAAACTTGGAGACTTGGGGCCCACAAAGTCACACCTGGACACTCAGGACACACTTGGTCACTTGGGGCACACAGGGCACATGTGGAGACATAGGGTGCAGGAAGTGCAGTCACTGAGGCAAGACAAGGGCTAGAGTGTTTGTCACAGAGGTCATAGGAAACAGGCAGGTACTGGAGGCATGAGGGGAAGGGCTACAGGTTAGGCTTGAATGTCAATGTCATTGACAACGCTGTCCCTGCCTACCAGCTGCGTTGTCACCCTGTCACAACAACGGCCTCCAATAGAGACTACAAGTGGCCATTGCAACACACATTGGTCAGAAATGCCAGCCAATCAAATCTCCAGAGCACAAGAAGTGGCTGCCAAGAGCCTGCAGGAAACCAGCAGCACTGAGATATAACAAAAGAGAAAAACAAAAAAGACAATATTTGATGTAAAAACACGCCGATTGTTGACTGTACACCGAATGTCATTGACTTCGGGTTCCCTTAATCATAGAGTCATTATTATGTATAAATCAAGGCTTATGGTTTCCAGTATAAACCGATTACACGCCCAGCCCCCGGCCAGGCAGCCCGCTCGGGGGGAGGGGGGGGGGGGAGACAGGCAGGCGATGGGTTAAGCAATCCGGCTTAGCCGGCAAATCTGCAGAAATTGTCTTTTGTCATCTGAATGGGAGTAATCAGCGGGCGATTATAGGCGGCCATTATTTTTTTTTTTGGAGGGAAGATGCAGATTGCGGCTCAGCAGATGCAGCCAGTTACACAATCGTCAGGCTGAGCTCCGGGGCCTCGAAACGCGTGACTGGTGACACAGCTGTTTAGGACGCTGTCTGAGGATAAACAAGACACATGATGTCATGTACAGGAAGGCCGGGTATTCCTCTACACTGGACACACCGGGGAGCCACAACACAGACGGGGGGATAATTAAAGGGGCAGCAGTATTTAATGCTGGAGTTTAATCTGCTTATAGTTCCCCCTTTCCTAGTCTCCCCTCCCCCCCTCATCAACATATTCATGAGATTTTAAGTAACAGCTTTACATTCTCATTTTAGTAGCGAGTCTCTGTTCTTTTCTATGCAAGGCAGGCAGATCGTGCAGGTAGTGCTGTATATAGCTTCTGGAAAACACCACAGCCTCAGTACTCCTCAGTCCTGGTGCAAGCAGTGGGAGGAGTTATGCAAATACCAAAATGGCCTGGAGGGGTGGGTGACAGTCTAGAGGAGGGGGCGTTCCTAGGCAGGCTGTATTTGCATAGTTAACGCCCACATGTGATGCTGAGCCTCCATGACTGAACAAACTGAAATCCAACAAATGAAAGGGGCGGGCCAGGGACAGTCAGTCTGTGGCACTGAGTCTGGGGCACGTGACCCTTCTGCCCCCCTCCCCTTCCCAGTTCTGATGAAAGGAGTGGGGCAGGGACAGTCAGTCTGTGGCACTGAGTCTGGGGCACGTGACCCTTCTGCCCCCCCCCCCCACATCCTTGCCCCAGCTCTGATTAGAGAAGTGGATGAGGGAAAGCCAGTCTGTGGCATGTTCCCCTTCTGCCCCCCCCCCCTTTTCTAGTTCTGATGAAAAGAATGGGGCAGGGACAGCCAGTCTGTGGCACGAGTCTGGGGCATTTGCCCCTTCTGCCCCCCCCTTTTCCCAGTTCTGATGAAAAGAGTGGGGCAGGGACAGCCAGTCTGTGGCACTGAGTCTGGGGCACGTTTCCCTTGTGCCCCCCCCCCCTTTTCCCAGTTCTGATGTAAAGAGTGGGGCAGGGACAGCCAGTCTGTGGCATTGAGTCCTGGGGCACGTTCCCCTTCTGCCCCCCTTTACCTAGTTCTGATGAAAGGAGTGGGGCAGGGACAGCCAGTCTGTGGCACTGAGTCTGTGGCATGTTCCCCTTCTGCCCCCCCCCCCTTTTCTAGTTCTGATGAAAAGAGTGGGGCAGTGACAGCCAGTCTGTGGAACCAAGTCTGGGGCATGTGCCCCTTCTGCCCCCCATTTCCCAGTTCTGATTAAAAGAGTGGGGCAGGGACAGCCAGTCTGTGGCACTGAGTCTGGGGCACCTTCCCCTTCTGCCCCCCCATCCTTGCCCCAGCTCTAATGAAAGAAGTGGATGAGGGACAGCCACATCTGTGGCACTGAGTCTGGGGCACCTTCCCCTTCTGCCCCCCCCCCCTCCCGCTCTGATAAAAGGAGTGGGTCAGAGACAGTTAGGCTGGGGAGGAACCTTTCTGACTTAGCAGGTTTCAGCGCGTCGGGGTGCGTTGGCGGCCCATTCACATCAAAGCAACAGGCAGTAAAGCACCCCAACAATGTAAAGGGACCCCTATTTCCACATTGTAGCACAAACACTGCATAGGTTGGGGCCCATTTACAGCAGACACAACTCAGCCCCAACTCAGGAACAAGGCGATATATCCTATTACTTTCGGTTCGCACAGCGCTATGGTGTGCGCTGAAAAATGGATAACGCATTTCATTTTCGCTTGGCGATTTCCAGCAACGCATTGCGGTGCATTACAATAACACTAAAGTTAGGAAAAAAAGATTAAACTGCGCGGTAGCAATGTACTGCAGTGCGCTCGTCTACACATCAGCACATGCGCTTTATGCGCACAACAAAACGCATGCTGAGATTGGGCCCTATTTGATGCACATTTAGGGCCCATAGTCAAAAGATGGGTGCAAATCATGATGTTGGTGAGCGATGCGCCGTGCGTTATATCGCAGACATAGAGGGTCTCACCTATAGATCTGGCCGCTGTGGGATTTATAGAAATAGAACGGAGATTTGATTTATTTTAAGGTGTCAGCGCTCTCCATTCACTTCCTGTGTCCGGAGCGGACGGGTCATCTCACTTCCCCTGGGGGGGGGTAAAGAGACTTTCATGTACCACAACAATGGCACCTCAGTGAGGTGGGAGGGGCTTCACGGACCATCAAACGACGACGGGAAGTGCGGCCAAACAATGGAGTGCTGTCTGTCCTTCTCCGCATGAGAAAAGGTCCTACTGACCCCATGGCCTCTGGACTGACCAACCCCCGACAAAGATTCCTTCACATGGAGAGGACTTCAAAGAGAAATCCAAAATAAAAGGAAATGTAACATTGTCCCCAAACAAGAGAGATGGTAACATTGTCCCCAACTGAGAGAGACGGTAACATTGTCCCCAAACAAGAGAGATGGTAACATTGTCCCCAACTGAGAGAGACGGTAACATTGTCCCCAAACAAGAGAGACGGTAACATTGTCCCCAAAGAGAGACGGTAACATTGTCCCCAAATAAGAGAGATGGTAACGTTGTCCCCAACTGAGAGAGAGACGGTAACATTGTCCCCAAAGAGAGATGGTAACATTGTCCCCAACTGAGAGAGAGACGGTAACATTGTCCCCAAACAAGAGAGAAGGTAACATTGTCCCCAAACAAGAGAAACGGTACCATTGTCCCCAACTGAGAGAGACGGTAACATTGTCCCCAAAGAGAGAGACGGTAACATTGTCCCCAACTGAGAGAGACGGTAACATTGTCCCCAAACAAAAGAGACGGTAACATTGTCACCAACTGAGAGAGACAGTAACATTGTCCCCAAACAAGTGAGACGGTAACATTGTCACCAAACGAGAGACGGTAACATTATCACCAAACGAGAGACGGTAACATTGTCACCAAACGAGAGACGGTAACATTGTCACCAAACGAGAGACGGTAACATTGTCACCAAACGAGAGACGGTAACATTGTCTCCAACTGAGAGAGACGGTAACATTGTCCCAAAACAAGGAAGAGACAGTAACATTTATTGTCACAAAACGAGAGACGGTAACATTGTCACCAAACCAGACGGTAACATTGTCACCAAACAAGAGAGACGGTAACATTGTCACCAAACAAGAGAGACGGTAACATTGTCACCAAACAAGAGATGGCAACATTGTCACTAAATGAGACGTAACATTGTCATCAAACAAGCGAGCGATGGTAACATTGTCCCCAAACGAGAGACGGGAACATTACCAAACAAGTGAGACGGTAACATTGTCCCCAACTGAGAGAGACAGTAACATTGTCCCCAAACAAGTGAGACAGTAACATTGTCACCAAACGAGAGAGACGGTAACATTGTCCCCAAATTGAGATGGTAACATAGTCCCCAAACAAGGAAGAGACAGTAACATTCATTGTCATAAAACAAGAGAGGCGGTAACATTGTCACCAAACCAGACGGTAACATTGTCACCAAATAAGAGAGACAGTAACATTGTCACCAAATAAGAGAGACGGTAACATTGTCACCAAACAAGAGAGACGGTAACATTGTCACCAAACAAGAGAGAGACTGTAACATTGTCCCCAGCTGAGATGGTAATTACCAAATGGGGAACAGAGGGCAAATCTTCTATTGGGGACACCTGCCTAAAAAGGAGGATTTCCTCTCACTTCCTGTTGCGTCTCCAAGACAGGAAGTGAAGTGTCGCAGCGATGAAACCTCACAGGGCTTCATTCTGCGAGTTTTAGATGCACATAAAATAAAGTCTGTTCGTGGCACAGCGTGCGGATCTGGTTGGGGGGGGGGTTATGGAAGCACCCCGCAGGAAACGTTCCTGTGGGCCCACACTCGTACAAAGCGTTGTGTTATTCGCTCTGAGCTGAGCTGGCAGTCCAGGTGCCCAGCGATGACCACAAAGCAGCATTGTGTCTGCACCACGCATCTCACATCTGGAGCCTCATTGTGCCGCCGCGTCAGCCGCTTCTAATGCCACGTGTGGGCGGGGAAACCTTCCAAAAGAGGCGTCTTATCCCGGAGGTTGCCGCATAGATGGCCGCGCTGTCCTGTTCATATCTAAAGCTGAAGTTTCATTTGCTTAAATTTTGCATGCAATCTGAAAGGATTTATTTAATGCTAATGAGGGATGGGGCAGTAAAATATCGGCAGCGTTAAATATCTGCTCCAGCATTCTTTGCATGTTGTCCTTTCCCCACCACATGCAAATGTTAATCAAACGAGGAGAAATCTGCACAGATCGGAGGATCTCCGCATGCACCTGCTCACAAGCACATGGACATGGGTCAGGCGTCTACTGAGCTCATTAAAGGGACAGTCCCCCTGAAAATGGAAGTTCTATAATGGGTGGAGCCTAATGGCTTGACCCTGGTATGGTGCAGCAGATGTGCAGACCTGGGAACACGAGCCTCCATCAAGAACTGAACTAAAAGTCCCATATACCAAATATCTTGTGTATATCCAAATTGAAGATAAAGCTGCAGTGCTGGGTGGGGGGAGGCATTTTCCCGGACACACCTGATTTCCTGTCCATTATAGGAGGGGCCAAGGAGAGGGTTTTAGATTTTATTAGCAAGAACAGGACTTGCTCAGGTTCAACTTAGGCTGAAGTCTAAGGAGCAACACTCAGCTCTTCCATGCAGGGCCTGAACTCCTCCCCCTCTGCCCCCAGTGCCTGCAACATGCTTACTGTACAAGGATATATAAAGCCTAATTCGCTCATGGGCAGCACCTTTCATTACTGGTCTCGGTTCTGCTGTGTAGGAAGATCGCTTGAAGGCAGATTTTGTGTATGGCTGGGTCCGCTTCTTACTTAGGTCACTTTTTTGCATCTAGACCAGTCTTCAGCTTATGAAGAATAACTGTTTTGGCTGCAGACTAAGGACATACTTCATGTTTGGTTTAAGACTAAGGACATGCTGCAGGTTTGGTTGGAGACTAAGGACATGCTGCAGGTTCGGTTGGACATTAAGGACATGCTACATATTTGGTTGGAGACCACGGATATGCTACGTATTTGGTTGGAGACCAAGCACATGCTACGTATTTGGTTGGAGACCAAGCACATGCTATGTATTTGGTTGGAGACCAAGCACATGCTACGTATTAGGTTGGAGACCAAGCACATGATACGTATTTGGTTGGAGACCAAGCACATGATACGTATTTGGTTGGAGACCAAGGACATGCTACGTATTTGGTTGGAGATCAAGGACATGCTACGTATTTGGTTGGAGACCAAGGACATGCTACGTATTTGGTTGGAGACCAAGCACATGCTACAGATTTATTTGGAGACTAGGGACATTCTACGGGTTTGGATGGAGACCAAAGACATGGTGCAGGTTTGGTTGGGGACCAAGAACATGCCGCAGGTGTGCTTGGAGATTAAGGTCATGTTGCAAAGTTTGCTTGGAGACTAAGGTCATGCTGTAGGTTGGTTGGATACCAAGGGCATGCCGCAAGTTTGGTTGGAAACGAAGGACATGTTGAAGGTTTGGTTGGAGACCAAAGACATACTGTAGAAAACAGAGAGTGAATGGGGATATGATAAATGAGGCAAGTAGAGATCACTTCTATTTCCCCTTTACAAATCATTGCTCCCACTCCCATTAAAGGCTGGTCCCTGAGCCACCAGTTGGGTACCAGGACTCGAGAAGCTCATCAACTATGGTTCTCCAGCTTCCTCCCGCGCTCTTCAGCCATGTTTCCACTTCCTCCAGCTGAGGTATTTCCCTTCTCATGCCCATCAGACCCGACTATGCAAGCAGTAGAGGTTGCAGGTCCAGCCAAGTTTGTGCCCCTCCTCCTGCTGAAGCACCCAAGGTGGCCACCTCTTCTGCCTACCCCTCGCCCCCTCCCTGGTTACAACCTGGTCATCACTCTACACGGCTGCTCCAGCAGACAGAAGAGTGTTTGTAGGTCGGGTGGAACAGCATCAACATCTCACATCATTCCCCCACCCCTCCCAAATACGACTTTCCCGGCTCCCATGGTTTGTGATTCAGCTAGGCAGCACCCCATAATTACCAATGTGCCGTGCTGTCATTGTGTTGGGGAAACATGTAATTGTGGCCAGACGTCTCGGTGCTTCTATGTCTGGCCGGCCCATTGAGAGACCTCCAACTCTA
Source organism: Lithobates clamitans (assembly GCA_037952925.1). NCBI lineage: Eukaryota > Metazoa > Chordata > Amphibia > Anura > Ranidae > Lithobates > Lithobates clamitans. The sequence continues at coordinate 31,670 of JBBGZY010003394.1, read as the reverse complement.
TCCAAAAATTTGAGGCCACCACTGAATCTTACTTACCCCGCGGCGCCCCTCTGCCTCCTATATAGACTTCACATTGTATTTATTTTACTTTCTAATAGGATAGGGTTGTAACCGTTCTATCTGACACGTGACCAGGAGGACTGGAGTGTCCCTTTCTATAAGCAAAGTTCATCCCAGCATGAGTAGCCCTCCCGAAGGCTATAGGGCCACCAACAGCCTCATGCCTGACCCCCATCCTTGAGAACTAGGGTGTCCCTTCTCATCACTATGGCTATGGGGCCACCTATAGCCTCATGCCTGACCCTCAACTTAGAGGACCAGAGTGTCCCTTGCCATCAATGACACCTTCCCAGCATGATTGGCCCTCTTGATGGCTAAGGGGCCATCAAAAGCCCCATGCCTGACCCCCAGCCTATAGAACTAGGGTCGCTTTCCTATTCTTTTGGCTATGGCCACCAACAGTCTAATGCCTGACCCCCAACCTAGAGAACAAGGATGTCCTTTCCTATCACTATGGCTATAGGGCCCATCAACAGCCTCATGCCTGACCCCCACCCTAGGGTGTCCCTTCTGATCAGTAAAGGGCCACCAATAGCCTCATGCCTGACCCCCAGCCTGGAGGACTGGAGTGTCCCTTTCCATCACTGGAGTTTTTTCTGGCATGGGTGGCTATGGGGCCCATCAATGGCTCTCTCGTGGTCATGTGACACAGCAAGCCCCACAGCTAAGCCAAAGTAGTGAATCTCTACTGGATCACTGGAGATCCAAGAGTCAATCCACTGAAACCGTTTTTTTATGCTCCAGTTATGAAATCTTTGTGCCGAGTTCCCGAGCCCATGCACCTGCCTCAGCCATTGTGGGCTGATTTCATTTTTTCCTGCCGGACTTATCCTGGAAACTCCAAGATGGGCAGGAACAGATCCAAGAAAGCTCTCTGATGAGGTATGAGGAGCCTATGGATGACTCCACCCATGAAAGAAGTATCACTTTTGGGTGGACTGATCCTTCAACCCCATAACCTTCACCAACTCTGTCCCGGAACCCGTCATGTCTGACTCATTTCTGCTGTACTGAGAGCAGGTTGTGAAATTCCAAGTTGTTGCATATTTTAACTTCTTATCTGTGGGGGATGAGAGATTGGCTCACCAGCTGTCAGAAGAAAGGACGTTAACAAAAACGTACCCGTTGTGCGCAATCCAAACATAGCCCCCTCCCCCAACACTGATAGGGCCCCACCACAAATTAGTATAGACCCTCCAGCTTTATCACAGAGGCAATCCTACCGCCAAGAGCAGCGCCACACCAAAACTACAACCGACACAAAACCACAGTGATGACTTCCATAGCAGCCTTGCCCAGGGCCTGAACTATATACACATTCGTAAGGTAAGGATTTCCCGATGGATAAACTAATATATTGTCTGCCGGAGGTGGGATCATCTAATAAGACAATACTCCTTATTCATCGTCAATTGCTACAGTATTACTTCCCACATGAATCATCCTATAGTCAATCTTTCCTGACATTTTTTTAGTCACATCTGACAGCAAAAGCCATGGTCCGTAGAGAGCTTCCAAAGCATCAGAGGAATCTCATTGTTAAAAGGTACCAGTCAGGAGAAGGGTACAAAAGAATTTCCAAGGCATTAGATGTACCATGGAACACAGTGAAGACAGTCATCATCAATTGCAGAAAATATGGCCCAACAGTGACATTACCAAGAACTGGACGTCCCTCCAAAATTGATGAAAAGACCAGAAGAAAACTGGTCAGAGAGAATGCCAAGAGGCCTACAGCAACATTAAAGGAGCTGCAGGAATATCTGGTAAGTATTGGCTGTGTGGTGACAACAATCTCCCATTTTCTTCATATATCTGAGCTATAGGGTAGAATGGCAGGACGGGAAGCCTTTTCTTACGAAGGAAAACATCCAAGCCAGGCTAAATTTTGCAAAAACACATCTGAAGTCTCCCAAAAGCATGTGGAGAAAATATGTTCTGGTCTGATAAAACCAAGTTTGAACTTTTTGGCCATAATTCCAAAAGACAAGTTTGGCGCAAAAACAACACAGCACATCACCAAAAGAACACCATACCCACCGTGAAGCATGGTGGTGGCAGCGTCATACTTTGGGGCTGCTTTTCTTCAGCTGAAACAAGGGGCCTTAGTCAAGGTAGAGGGAATCTTGAACAGTTCCAAATACCAGTCAATATTGGCACAAAACCTTCAGGCTTCTGCTAGAAAGCTGAACATGAAGAGGAACTTCATCTTTCAGCATGACAAACGACCCAAAGCCTACATCCGAATCAACAAAGGAGTGGCTTCACCAGAAGAAGATTAAAGTTTTGGAACGGTTCAACCAGAGCCCAGACCTGAATCCCATTGAAAATATGTGGGGTGATCTGAAGAGGGCTGTGCACAGGTGATCCCTCGCAAGTCAAGATGTGTCATGCTGATAGACTCATACCCAAAAAGACTGAGTGCCGGAATAAAATCAAAAAGGAGCTTCAACAAAGTATTAGTTTAGGGTGTGCACACTTATGTTATTTTATTTTTTATTTTTACTTCCCTCTACCTAAAACATTTCAGTTTGTTTTTCAATTGAGCTGTACAGCTTATAGGTCACATTAAATGTGGAAAAAGTTCTGAAATTATTTATTTGTATCATTTTGTATCATTCTGACATTTTACCACCAGGGGTGTGTAGACTTTTTTTATATACACTTTAGTTATCCCACCTCCGGCAGACAATATATTCGTTTATCCATTGGAAATCATCACCGTATGAATGTGTATATAATACATATCCCCTCTGACAGTCTATAAAATGATTCACGCTGGCAGTAATAACGACATTTTAACACCCGGGGTGTGTAGACTTTTTATATCCACTGTATATTAGAGCTGCACGATTAATGTCCCACTGGATCATGTATTATACATTCTGACGGAGGTGGGGTCATCTATAAAAGACCTTACTCCTGATTCATTGTCAATTGCTATTACTTCCTGCATGAATCATCCTATAGCCAATCAGAGGAGAGCCAAACTATATATACATTTATTACCTATATACCCAGTCATATGGTGAGGATTCCCCAATGAATAAACTAATATATTGTCTGCCGGAGGTGGGGTCATCTGTAAAGACAATACTCCTGATTCATAGTCAATTGCTATTACTTCCGGCACGAATCATCCTATAGCCAATCAGAGGAGAGCCAAACTATATACTGTATACATTACCTATATACCCAGTCATATGGTGATGATTTCCCAATGAATAAACTAATATATTGCCTGCCAGAGGTGGGGTCATCTATAAAGACCTTACCTCCTGATTAATGGTCAATTGCTATTACTTCCCGCACAAATCATCCTAGAGCCAATCAGAGGAGAGCCAAACTATATATACATGTATTACCTATATACCCAGTCATATGGGGAGGATTCCCCAATGAATAAACTAATATATTGTCTGCCGGAGGTGGGGTCATCTGTAAAGGCCTTACCTCCTGATTAATGGTCAATTGCTATTACTTCCCGCACAAATCATCCTATAGCCAATCAGAGGAGAGCCAAACTATATATACACATGTATTACCTATATACCCAGTCATATGGTGAGGATTCCCCAATGAATAAACTAATATATTGTCTGACGGAGGTGGGGTCATCTATAAAAGACCTTACTCCTGATTCATTGCCAATTGCTATTACTTCCCGCATGAATCATCCTATAGCCAATCAGAGGAGAGCCAAACTATATATACATTTATTACCTATATACCCAGTCATATGGTGAGGATTCCCCAATGAATAAACTAATATATTGCCTGCCGGAGGTGGGATCATCTATAAAAGACCTTACTCCTGATTCATTGTCCATTGCTATTACTACCTGCATGAATCACAATATAGCCAATCAGAGGAGAGAACTATACACACATTCATATTGGGAATATTTCCCATTGGATAAACAAATATATTGTCTGCCGGAGGTGGGGGTCATCTATGAAGACCATACTCCTCATTCATAGTCAATTGCTATTACTTCCCACATGAATCATCCTATAGCCAATCAGAGGAGAGCCAAACTATATATACATTACCTATATACCCAGTCATATGGTGATGATTTCCCAATGAATAAACTAATATATTGTCTGCCGGAGGTGGGGTCATCTGTAAAGACCTTACTCCTGATTAATGGTCAATTGCTATTACTTCCTGCACGAATCATCTTATAGCCAATCAGAGGCGAGCCAAACTATATATACATGTATTACCTATATACACATTCATATGGTGATGATTTCCCAATGAATAAACTAATATATTGTCTGCCGGAGGTGGGGTCATCTGTAAAGACAATACTCCTGATTCATAGTCAATTGCTATTACTTCCGGCATGAATCATCCTATAGCCAATCAGAGGAGAGGCAAACTATATACAGTATACATTACCTATATACCCAGTCATATGGTGATGATTTCCCAATGAATAAACTAATATATTGTCTGCCGGAGGTGGGGTCATCTATAAAGACCTTACCTCCTGATTAATGGTCAATTGCTATTACTTCCCGCACAAATCATCCTATAGCCAATCAGAGGAGAGCCAAACTATATATACATGTATTACCTATATACCCAGTCATATGGGGAGGATTCCCCAATGAATAAACTAATATATTGTCTGCCGGAGGTGGGGTCATCTGTAAAGACCTTACTCCTGATTAATGGTCAATTGCTATTACTTCCTGCACGAATCATCCTATAGCCAATCAGAGGCGAGCCAAACTATATATACATGTATTACCTATATACCCAGTCATATGGTGATGATTTACCAATGAATAAACAAATATATTGTCTGCCGGAGGTGGGGTCATCTATAAAGACCATACTCCTGATTCATTGTCCTTTGCTATTACTTCCTGCATGAATCACAATATAGCCAATCAGAGGAGAGATGAACTATATACACATTCATCTTGTGATTATTTCCTATTGGATAAAGTAATATATTGTCTGCCGGAGGTGGGATCATCTAGAAAAGACCTTACTCCTGATTCATTGTCCATTGCTATTACTACCTGCATGAATCACAATATAGCCAATCAGAGGAGAGATGAACTATATACACATTCATATTGTGAATATTTCCTATTGGATAATAATAACTAATATATTGTCTGCCGGAGGTGGGGTCATCTATAAAGACCACATACACATCTCATCCATTCCTATTCATTGCCAAGAGCTATGACTACCTGTGTGAATCATCCTAGGGCCAAGTCAGAGGGGAGATGAACTATCTACACATTCTTATTCTATTTCATAGGCAGGACTGAGGTCAGGATAAATCACAGCATCTATTAAAGGCTCCCCATGGAAAATCTGTTAAGGTTACTTCAAAGAAATATATTAGGCCCCCCACAGGAAATCTATTAAGGGCCCATCATAGAAAATCCCCCCTCAAAAAGCCAATCTGGTAAGCCCCCCCCCAAAAAAAATCTGTTAAGGCTCCTCCAAAGAAACTCTATTAGGGCCCCCACAGCAAATCTTTTAAGGGCCCATAATAACCCCCCCCCCCCAAGCAAAACTGTTAAGGCCCCCCCCAAAAAAAAAAATAATTGTTACAGTCCACCCCCCACAACAAATATATTAAGGGCCCAACATAGCAAATCCCTCAAAGAAAGTCTATTAGGGCCCCCATACCGGGCCGTCTTTAATATTGATTGGACCCTGGGCAAACATTTTCTTGGGTCCTCCCAAATCCACTCGTCAACTTTTCAACTTTTCAGGCAGTGTAGGCTCAAAGGGAAGCTGCTTTGGGCCCCACAACAATGACTGGGCCCGGGGCAGCTGCCCCTTTTGCCCTGCCTTAAAGACAGCCCTGCCCCCATAGCAAATCTATGAAGGGCCACCCTATGGAAAATCTGTTAAGGTTCCTCCAGAGAAACGCTTTTAGGCCCCCCATAGCAAATCTATTAAGGGCCCCCCCTATGAAAAATCTGTTAAGGTTCCTCCAGAGAAACACTTTTAGGGCCCCTATAGCAAATCTCTTAAGGCCCCCCCCATGGAAAATTTGTTAAGGTTCCTCCGAACAAAGTCTATTAGGGCCCCCATAGCAAATCTATTAAGGGCCCCCCTATGGAAAATCTGTTAAGGTTCCTCCAAACAAACTCTATTAGGGCCCCCATAGCAAATCTGTTAAGGGCCCCTCAAAGAAACTCTATTAGGGCCCCCATAGCAAATCTATTAAGGCCCCCCCTATGGAAAACCTGTTAGGGGCCCCCTCAAAGGATCTCTATCAGGGCCACCATAGCAAGTCTATTAAGGGCCCTCCTATGGAAAAATCTGTTAAGGTTCCTCCTAACAAAGTCTATAAACGCCCCCGAAAAACACTGGGGCCCCGTAGCAGTCGCATGGTGTGCTAGTCATAGAGAGGAAGCTGAACTATATACGTATTAAACGTTCGATCGTTCCCGGTTGGGAAGAAGCTGCATTACTAAAAAGGAGGCAAGTCCACCGAAATATCTTCCCTGCGGTGTCAAATATTTATATGTCACACACAAGTGCAATGAGAGGTGGGGGTCCCCGGGGAGGCCCAGTGACAGGGATAAGGCGGCAGACGACAGCTGTATTGTCTCAGCCAAGCTGGTGTCTGTCCTTCCGAAAAATACATGACAGACAACAATGGCCGACCCCCCCCCACCCCCCTCCCCCACCAAAAGGGGAACTTCAGATAACTGCTGCCTGTGTCTTAACCCCATCACCGCCATTGAGCAATTAAAGAGGACCTGTCACAAGGTGCTCTGCTCACAGCTTCCTTTGACCTTGTGCCCCCCCCCCCCCCCCCCAACTGGCCAAGCCTCTAATGTGACCACGAAGCTGCCTGGCCTCAACTCCAAGAGAGCACATCTGCCCCAGCCTCCTCCCTGAGAGAACACAACTGCCCCCAGCCTCCACTCCCAAGCCAGCCTAACTCTCCAGCTTCCACCCCAAAAGAGCACAGCTGTCCTGACCTCCACCTTAAGAAAGCACAGCTACCTGGCCTCCAACCTGAGAGATCACAGCTACCTGGCCTTCAACCTGAGAGATCACAGCTACCCAGCCTCCAACCTGAGAGATCACAGCTACCCGGCCTACAACCTAAGAGATCACAGCTACCTGGCCTCCAACCTAAGAGATCACAGCTACCTGGCCTCCAACCTGAGAGATCATAGCTATCCGGCCTTCAACCTGAGAGATCACAGCTACCCGGCCTCCAACCTGAGAGATCACAGCTACCCGCCCTCCAACCCGAGAGATCACAGTTACCCGGCCTCCAACCCGAGAGATCACAGCTATCCGGCCTCCAACCTGAGAGATCACAGCTACCCGACCTCCAACCTGAGAGATCACAGCTGTCCAATCTCCACCCCAAAAAAAATCACTGCTGCCTAAGCCTCCATTCCAAGAGATCACAGCTACCTGACCTTCAACATGTGAGAGCACAGCTGCCCAGCCTCCACCCCCAAATGAGCAACAGCTGTCCAGCCTCCAACCCGAGAGCACAGCTGTCCAGCCTCTATCACAAGTGACCGCAGCTGTCCTGGCATCCATCCTGACAGAGCACAACTGCCCTGAACTGCCACCCCATGAACACAGCTGCCTGTCCTCCACCCCAAGGGCACAACTGCCCTGGCCTCCACCCTGAGAGAGCACAGCTGCCTGGCCTCCAATTTCAAAATATGGCTGAGATATAGAACTACCCCAGTCTCCACTCCACAGCTGCCCATCCTCCACCCCAAGAGGGCAGAGTTGCCCAGCTTTCACCCCAAGAGGGCACAGCTTCACAGTCTCAACCCCAAGAGGGCACAGCTGCCCACACTCCACCCCAAGAGGGCACAGTTGCTCAGGCTTCACCCGAAGAGGGCACAGTTGCCCAGCCCCCACCCCAAGAGGGCGCAGTTGCCCAGCCTCCACCCCAAGAGGGCGCAGTTGCCCAGCCTCCACCCCAAGAGGGCGCAGTTGCCCAGCCTCCACCCCAAGAGGGCGCAGTTGCCCAGCCTCCACCCCAAGAGGGCGCAGTTGCCCAGCCTCCACCCCAAGAGGGCGCAGTTGCCCAGCCTCCACCCCAAGAAGGCACAGCTTCCCAGCCTCCACCCCAAGAGGGCACAGTTGCCCAGTCTTCACCCCAAGAGGGCACAGTTGCCCAGCCTTCACCCCAAGAGGTCACAGTTGCCCAGCCTCCACCCCAAGAGGGCACAGTTGCCCAGCCTCCATCCCAAGAGGGCACAGTTGCCCAGCCTCCATCCCAAGAGGGCACAGTTGCCCAGCCTCCACCCCAAGAGGGCACAGTTGCCCAGCCTCCACCCCAAGAGGGCACAGCTTCCCAGTCTCCACCCCAAGAGGGCACAGTTGCCCACCCTCCAACCCAAGAGGGCACAGTTGCCCAGTCTTCACCCCAAGAGGGCACAGTTGCCCAGCCTTCACCCCAAGAGGTCACAGTTGCCCAGCCTCCACCCCAAGAGAGCACAGTTGCCCAGCCTCCACCCCAAGAGGGCGCAGTTGCCCAGCCTCCACCCCAAGAGGGCGCAGTTGTCCACCCTCCACCCCAAGAGGGCACAGTTGCCCAGCCTCCACCCCAAGAGGGCACAGTTGCCCAGCCTTCACCCCAGGAGGGCACAGTTGCCCGGTCTCTAAACGTTACTCATCAGAAAACTTGGTTTCTGCACCAGCAATAGTCTCAGCTCAAACAAAACTCGGCTCACGTGTAGATCACGTGTAACAGAGCACAGCCCCATCCCCCACAGACACAACAACCCGGTCCATGTACTCTGCAATTGGACACAACATGACGAACATACACGATAAGATCTGCCTGGCCCGCCTGGCCCGCATGCCCCCGATGGGGGTGACAACATTGGGGAAACGATAGAAATCTTTCAGCATCTAACACATGAAATCACGAGGCGGTTTCGGTTGAACAAACCCTTCATCACACACTGGATCAAAAAATAAATAAGAAAATGTGCAATCCAACAACGATTTTCAGGCTGCCCCCTACAGGAGGGCTCTGATTGTATCTACGTCAGACCGAGATTTCTGTCCAACCCACATGCTGCAGATTGTACGGACCGATGAAAACGCAACCAAACCACGTGACAATGCTGATTGTACAATCCTCAATTCAGCAATCTCCATAGATTTACCAAAACTTTGTAACATGAGATCTTCCTGAACGATCTACAATGTATCCAATCGACACTACATACATGTTGGAGATCTAAAGACGAATGTACAACGTGTGGTCAGCTGAGGCTCTCCCATACACGTTACAATCTGACCGTCCAACCAACTTCAGATTGAACTTACTTTGTAACACGAGGACTGGAAGGAAAAGAACTAGAGAATGTGGACTGGGGGACGAGGATCAGAGGACTAGAAAACAAGGACTAGAGAATGAGGATTGGAGGACTAGAAAACATAGACTAGAAGATGAGGACTAGAGAATGAGGATTGGAGGACTAGAGAACGAGGTCTAGAGGACTGGAGAACGAGGACTAGAGAATGAGGATTAGAGAACAAGGACTAGAAGATGGCTAGAAGATGAGGACTGAAGAACAAGGAGTACAGAACGAGGACTAGAGAATGAGGACTAGAGGATGAGGCTTGGAGGATGACGACTAGAGAACTAGGACTAGAGAACAAGGACTAGAAGATGAGGACTACAAGATGAGGACTACAAGATGAGGCCTGGAGGATGATGACTAGAGAACTTAGGACTAGAGAACTTAGGACTAGAAGATGAGGACTAGAAGAGGAGGACTAAAGGATGAGGCCTGAAAGATGACGACTAGAGAACAAGGACTGGAAGGGCTAGAATATGAGGACTAGAAGATGAGGACTAGAAGATGAGGACTAGAGAGTGAGTTCTAGAAGACGAGGAATAGAGGAGGACTGGAGATGAGGACTGGAGATCGAGGAATAGAGGAGGACTGGAGATCAAGGACTAGAAGATGAGGACTAGAGGATGAGGACTAGAAGAGGAGGACTGGAGAACGACCAATAGAGGAGGACTGGAGAACGAGGACTAGAAAATGAGGACTAGAAGATGAGGATTAGAAGATGAGGACTACAAGATGAGGACTACAAGATGAGGACTACCAGATGAGGACTAGAAGATGAGGACTAGAAGATGAGGACTAGAAGTTGAGGACTAGAAGTTGAGGACTAGAAGATGAGGACTAGAAGTTGAGGACTAGAAGATGAGGACTAGAAGATGAGGACTAGAAGACGAGGACTAGAAGACGTGGACTGAAGAACGACGAATACAGGAGGACTGGAGAACGAGGACTAGAAAATGAGGACTAGAAGATGAGGATTAGAGGATGAGGACTAGAAGATGAGGACTAGAAGATGAGGACTAGAAGACGAGGACTGGAGAACGACGAATAGAGGAGTACTGGAGAACGAGGACTAGAAGATGAGGACTAGAAAATGAGGATTAGAAGATGAGGACTACAAGATGAGGACTAGAAGATGAGGACCAGACTATCCAATTAATTTGTACCTAATGAGGCTGGCTCCTGTGCTACATACTTGTTGAAGATGTAAAGAAGATTGTACAGTGTGTGGTCAGCTGGGGCTTGCCATACACGTTACAATTTGACCGTCCAATTAACTTTAGGATTTCACAAAACTTTGTAACACGAGGACTTGAGGAGGAGGACTATGCAATTACTTAGCAACCAATCGGGCCGGCCCTTGCTCTACATACTTGTTGAAGATCTAAAGGTGATTGGACAATCAGATTGTAACATGTGTTGAGCTTACATGTAATAAAAAAACGACACAATGAAAGCTCAATTGTTCAATTTTGGCATAGGCAAAAAAAAAAAAAAAGTGGGGGCAGCCCGGACCGGTGCGCCGGAGTCGTCCAATTTGCCCCGGACTAACAATAACCTCACTATACCTCCAACCACCGGAACAATAGACGGGGTGGGGGGAGGAGAGGGATGAGGAAATCCACCTGCCCTCCTCGCTCTTCACCATCCCGACATCCGCCGCTCCTCTTCTCTACCCGCTGAGATTTCCCCTTTAACCCCCACCCCCCCCTCCCGGAACCTCTGGCCACGGGGCGGCCACGAAACGGGTTCCAGCCAAGTGACAGATGGCGGTGACCTCCACAAAGGAGGCTGAACAACAAAGCAGAGGGAATCCCGGATCACGGATTGGGGCGTTCTCCAAGGGAACCCCCACCAACCCCGGGGACAAAAGGAAAATAGTGGAGGGGGGGGGGGGGTAACTGACCTTCAAGGTTCGATCTCTTGTGAAGGGCTCGATCCGAGACATATCCAATCAGAAGAAGTCGGTTGTCGGTGGGTCGGGCGCTCTCCCCCCCCCGGTCGCTCGCCCCCCCGCCCCACTTTTCTAGATCCAGGAGTTTTCTCCGCCGGCAATCCGAGAGAGACGAAGAGAGGAATGGAAAGGAGCTTCACGCTGCCAGCCTTCTACTCCGATCACAGGAAGTCAGAGCCTTCACTGCTGAGACTATTCAAAACCTCCTCCACCCCCTCTGACTGCCTCCCTCTCATCCCATCACAGGGGAGGGGGAGGGGGGGGGCTACACACTGCAGCTGTTCCACAACACCATTATTTTCTAACTGAGACGCCGACCGCTGCATAAAACAAGAGGCTCTTGTGTGCCCAGCAAACCGCACTTTTCTTCTTTTTTTTTTTCCCTCTCGCCTGAAGTCAAACAGCCATTCCAGTTGCAGTTTCCCCATCAACACAACACACTTTAATTTTTCTTTTTTTTTTTATATTAACCGCTAACTCACACAGTATAAAAAGTAAAAATAAAATTAAAAAATATGTTTTTATTATTTATTTTTTTGGCAATTAAAGCAAAGTTTTTTGTTTTTTTTTTAATTAGCCGCTAACACATACAGTATAAAAGAAAAAAAAACTTTTATATTATTATTATTTTTTTTTTAAAAATACCAGCTAACATACAGTAAATTTGGCAATTAAAGCAAACTTTTTTTAATTTTTTTTTATATTAACCACTAACACATACAGTGAAAAAAACATATTTTTTTTATTTATTTTTTTTTATAAATAATAATAAAAAAAAATCTTTTTCACTGTATATGTTAGTGGTTAATAAAAAAAAAAAAAAAAAGTTTGCGTTAATTGCCAAATTTACTGTATGTTAGCTGGTATTTTTAAAAAAATAATAATATAAAAAGTTTTATTTCCTTTATACTGTATGTGTTAGCGGCTAATAAAAGAAAACAAAAACAAAAAAAACTTTGCTTTAATTTCCAAATGTACTATATGTTAGCTGTTAAAAAAAAATATATATATATATATATATATATATATATATATATATATATATATATATATATATATATATATATTTTTTATATACTGTGTGAGTTAGCGGTTTATTAAAAAAAAATAACTTTTTATATTATTATTTTTTTTTAAATACCAGCTAACATACAGTACATTTGGCAATTAAAGCAAAGTTGTTTGTGAGTTAGCGGTTAATTAAAAAACAACAAAAAAAAAAAAAACAACTTTGCTTTAATTGTCAAATGCACTGTATGTTAGCTGTTATTTAAAAAAATATATTAAAAACATTTTTTTTTATATACTGTGTGAGTTAGCGGTTAATTTAAAAAAAAAAAAAAACAGTATAAAAAAATGTTTTTAATATTTTTTTAAAAAAAATAACAGCTAACATACAGTGCATTTGGCAATTAAAGCAAAGTTGTTTTTTTTTTTAATTAACCGCTAACTCACACAGTATAAAAAATAAAAAATAAAAATATTTATATATAAAAAAAAAAAAATAAATAAAATTTTTTTTTTTTTTTTTTTTTAGACTGTGTGAGTTAGCGGTTAATTAAAAAAAAAGAACAACAACCTTGCTTTAATTGCCAAATGCACTGTATGTTAGCTGTTATTTAAAAAAATATATATATATTAAAAACATTTTTTTTTATACTGTGTGAGTTAGCGGTTAATTAAAAAAAAAAAAAAAAACACAGTATAAAAAAAAATGTTTTTAATATAGATTTTTTTTTTTTTAAATAACAGCTAACATACAGTGCATTTGGCAATTAAAGCAAAGTTTTTTTTTTTATTAACCGCTAACTCACACAGTATAAAATATATAAAAAAAATATTTATAAAAAAAAAAAATTAAAACATTTTATTTTTTATAACTGTGTGAGTTGGCGGTTAATTAAAAAAAAAAAAAAAAAAAAAAAACAACTTTGCTTTAATTGTCAAATGTACTGTATGTTAGCTGTTATTTAAAAATTAAACAATAAAAACATTTTAATTTTTTTTTTTTTTTTTTTGTGAGTTAGCGGTTAATTAAAAAAAAAGAACAACCTTCCTTTAATTGCCAAATGCACTGTATGTTAGCTGTTATTTTAAAAAATATATATATATTAAAAACATTTTTTTTTTATACGGTGTGAGTTAGCGGTTAATTAAAAAAAAAAAAAAGTATAAAAAAAATGTTTTTAATATTTTTTAATATTTTTTTTTTTAAATAACAGCTAACATACAGTGCATTTGGCAATTAAAGCAAAGTTGTTGTTTTTTTTAAAAAAAAACGCTAACTCACACAGTATAAAAAATTTAAAAAAAAAATTAAAACATTTTATTTTTTATAACTGTGTGAGTTAGCGGTTAATAATAAAAAAAAACAAAAAAACAAAAAAAACAACAACTTTGCTTAAATTGCCAAATGTACTGTATGTTAGCTGTTATTTATAAAATAAATAAATAAATAAATAAATAAATAAATAAAAACAACAGCTAACATACAGTACATTTGACAATTAAAGCAAAGTTTTTTGTTTATTTTAATTAACCGCTAACTCACACAGTATAAAAAAAAGTTTTTTTTTTTATATAAATAACAGCTAAAATACAGTACATTTGACAATTAAAGCAATTTTTTTTTAAATTAACCGCTAACTCACACAGTATATATAGCAAAAACGTTTTTATTATTTTTTTTAATATAAATAACAGCTAAAATACAGTACATTTAACAATTAAAGCAAAGTTTTTTTTTTTTTTTAATTAACCGCTAACTCACACAGTATAAAAAAAAAGAAAAAAACTTTTTATAGTTTTTTTTAATACATACCAGCTAACACACAGTGAAAAAGAAATATTTTTTTATTATTTATAAAAAAAATAATAATAAAAAAAAATATTTTTTACTTTATGCGTTAGTGGTTAATAAAAAAAAAAAAATAAATGAAAAAGATTGCTTTAATTGCCAAATTTACTGTATGCTAGCTGTTATTATTATTTTTTTAATATAAATAACAGCTAACATACAGTAAATTTGTCAATTAAAGCAAGGTTTTTTTTTTTTAAATAACCGCTAGCACATACAGTATAAAATAATTTTTTTTTTTATATAAATACCAGCTAACATACAGTAAATTTGGCAATTAAAGCAAACTTTTTTTTAAATGTTTTTTTATTAACCACTAACACATACAGTGAAAAAGATATTTTTTTTATTATTTATAAAAAAAAATAATGTTTTTTTTTTTTCTGTTTTTTTTCACCGTATGTGTTAGTGGTTAATATTAAAAAAAAAAGTGCTTTAATTGCCAAATTTACTGTATGTTAGCTGTTATAATAATATAAAAAGTTATTTTTTTTTAATAAACCGCTAACTCACGCAGTATATAAAAAAAATGCATATATATATATTTTATTTTTATTTTTAACAGCTAACATATAGTACATTTGGCAAAGTTTTTTGTTTTTTGTTTTTGTTTTCTTTTATTAGCCGCTAACACATGCAGTATAAAGGAAATAAAACTTTTTATATTATTATTTTTTTTAAAATACCAGCTAACATACAGTAAATTTGACAATTAACGCAAACTTTTTTTTTATTAACCACTAACATATACAATGAAAAAATGTTTTTTATTATTATTATTTATAAAAAAAATAAATAAATAAAAAAAATATGTTTTTTTCACTGTATGTGTTAGTGGTTAATATAAAAAAATGAAAAAACTTTGCTTTAATTGCCAAATTTACTGTATGTTAGCTGGTATTTATAAAAAATAATAACATAAAAAGTTTTTTTTCTTTTATACTGTATGTGTTAGCGGCTAATTAAAAAAAAACAAAAAACTTTGCTTTAATTGCCAAATGTACTGTATGTTAGCTGTTATTTATAAAAATAATAATAAAAATAACAGCTAACATACAGTACATTTGGCAATTAAAGCAAAGTTTGTTTTGTTTTTTTTTATTTAACCACTAACCCATACAGTATAAAAGAAAAAAAAATATTTTTTATATTATATTCTTTTTTTTCTTTTAAATAACAGCTAACATACAGTAAATTTGGCAATTAAAGCAAAGTTTTTTTTTTTTTTAATTACCAGCTAATGGTACAATTTTAGAAAAAAAAAATTTTTAATTTCCAGCAGATGTACACTAAAACGTTCAATTTAGATCAAACTTATAAAAAAAGGTAATTTTGAAATGAACAGCTAGCAGTAAGTTATGCAATAAAAAATATATTTTTTTTTGTAAAGCAATGTCTGGTCTGTACAGGATAAAGTACACTGTGATAAGGGGGGGCGGGGTGTTTACTTGGATTATTTTCCCCTATAGGTAAGAAGCAAAACCATCCAAAGAAAAGGTATATTGTATGATTTGCAGTCCCCCTTTCTTTAATTTAATAAACATCTCGTATGGAGAGTAAAAAGTATCCTGCAATTAAAAAAAAAAAAAAAAGGAGAACTTTAATTTGGGTTGTTTTTATATCTCCCTGTAGGTAAGAAGGTATAAAGGAAGGGATTGTAATGGAAGTTGCGGTCTCCTCATGAACAAAGCCTTTTTTTATTTTCAGTGAACAGGCGCTTTACCAGTGAAAGGCAAAGAGTGCAATATAAAAAGAAAAAAAAATACTTCATTCATTCATCATAGAATGTTCAACCCACAAGACTCAGGAGCAAAAACATATATACAAAAAAAATAAATAAACAATAAGTAAATAAAAGTATACTGTACATTAAGCAGAGCAGAGATTTGGGCGGGGAAGGGAGGGATTCTGTATTGACCATTAGATTTATGCATAATAATAATATTTTAATATTAATGACAAAATGTATTATTAGTAGTAGTGGTGGTAGTAGTTGTACTACTTGTAGTAAAAATAATAATAATAATAATATTATTATTATTATTAAGAATAAAAAATTGTGTTAATAATAAATCAATAATGATTGTTATTATTAACATTATTATATTATTAGTAATATTAAATAATTTAACAATAATGTTGTTAATTATTATTATGGTTAGCATTAATGTAATAATAATAAAATAAGAATAGTAGTAATTTTAATAAATAATATAAATAAGTAATTATTGTTATTGTAATAATAAATGACACTGAAACATAGAAAAGTGATGGCAGAAAAAGACAGAGTAGCCCATCAAGTCTGCCCAGTTTATTTATTTATTTTTTGGGTTTTTTTTATTGCTTTGTTATTTGTCAACTTTGTTGTCTGACTATAGATCTATGTTTATCCCAAGCATGTTTGAAGCCATGCAACAATACAATTTAATACAAGATGGTTAGAAGGGCCCTGCACATGCAAGCTTACAATCTAAGATGATGATAATTATTATATAATAATAGTAATAGTCATTATCAACATTATTATTGTTACATAATTTATTATTACAATAATAATAATATTTAATATTACTATTAGTGTTATTATTACATTAATAACAATATTGTTAAATATGTTAGTAATAACAATTTTTATCAATTTATTACTAATGTTTATTCTTAATATTATTATTATTATTATTATTAATAATAATAATAATAAATACATACACAAACATTTTTGGCCTATAACAATAATGATAAAAATATTTAATATTACTATTAGTGTTATTATTACATTAATAACAATATTGTTAAATATAATAATATTATTAATAACAACATGTTATCAATGTATTAACATGTATTCTTAATATTATTAAAAAATAATAATAATAGTAGTAGTGATAATAATACACAAATATTTTTGGCCTATAACAATGATAATAATATTTAATATTACTATTAGTGTCATTATTACATTAATAATAATAAATAATATTGTTAAATATAATAATGTTATTAATAATAACAATTGACATTTGATTGATGATATTTATTCTTATTAGTAATAATAATAATAATAACACTAGTAGTGATAAAAATACACACAAACATTTTTTGGCCTACAACATGATGGAACGAAGATTGAACTCTTTGGCCTGAATGGCAAGCGTCATGTGGGGAAGGTTTACAAAAAATTTCTCCTGCACAGAAGGTTCCCAAAAGCACAGTGGCCTCCATAATCCTCAAATGGAAGAAGTTTGGCACAACCAGGACTCTTCCTAGAACTGGCCACCTGGCCAAACTGAGCAATTGGGGGAGAAGAGCCTTTAGTGAGGTGAGCAAGAACCCAACTCAGCTTCAGAGATCCTGTGTGGAGATGGGACAAAATTCCAGGACAACCATCACTGTAGCCCTCCACCGATCTGGGTTTTTATGGCTGATTGCTTAGAATGAAGCCTGCTGAAGCACCTGAAGGACTCTCCGACCATGAGAAACAAAATTCTCTGGTCTGATGAAACAAAGATTGAACTCTTTGGCCTGAATGGCAAGCGTCATGTCTGGAGGAAACCAGGCACCGCTCATCACCTGGCCAAAACCATCCCTACAGTGAAGCATGGTGGTGGCAGCATCATGCTGTGGGGATGTTTTTCAGCCGCAGGAACTGGGAGACTAGTCAGGATCGAGGGAAAGATGAATGCAGCAATGTAGAGAGACATCCTTGATGAAAACCTTCTCCAGAGCACTCTGGACCTCAAACTGGGACGAAGGTTCATCTACCATCAGGACAACAACCCTAAGCACACAGGCAAGATAACAAAGGAGTGGCTACGGAATAACTGAACTGTGAATGTTCTTTGAGTGGCCCAGCCAGAGCCCAGACCTGAACATCTCTGGAGAGATCTGAAAATGGCTGTGCACCGACACTCCTAGTCCAACCTGATGGAGCTTGAGAGGTCCTGCAAAGAAGACTGGGAGAAACTGCCCAAAAATAGGAGTGCCAAGCTTGTAGCCTCATACTCAAAAAGACTTGAGGCTAATTGGTGCCAAAGGAGCTTCACCAAAGTATTGAGCAAAGGCTGTGATACTTATGTACATGGGAGGAGCCTGTGATACTTATGTACATGGGAGGAGCCTGTGATACATATGTACATGGGAGGAGCCTGTGATACATATGTACATGGGAGGAGCCTGTGATACATATGTACATGGGAGGAGTCTGTGATACTTATGTACATGGGAGGAGCCTGTGACACTTATGTACATGGGAGGAGCCTGTGATACTTATGTACATGGGAGGAGCCTATGATACTTATGTACATGGGAGGAGCCTGTGATACTTATGTACATGGGAGGAGTCTGTGATACATATGTACATGGGAGGAGCCTGTGATACATATGTACATGGGAGGAGTCTGTGATACATATGTACATGGGAGGAGCCTGTGACACTTATGTACATGGGAGGAGCCTGTGATACTTATGTACGTGGGAGGAGCCTGATACATATGTACATGGGAGGAGCCTGTGATACTTATGTACGTGGGAGGAGTCTGTGATACTTATGTACATGGGAGGAGTCTGTGATACTTATGAACGTGGGAGGAGCCTGTGATACTTATGTACATGGGAGGAGCCTGTGATACATATGTACGTGGGAGGAGTCTGTGATACTTATGTATATTGGAGGAGCCTGTGATACTTATGTACATGGGAGGAGCCTGTGATACTTATGTACATGGGAGGAGCCTGTGATACTTATGTACATGGGAGGAGCCTGTGATACTTATGTACATAGGAGGAGCCTGTGATACTTATGTACATAGGAGGAGCCTGTGATACTTATGTACATGGGATTTTGTTTTTTATTTTCAATAAAGTTGCAAAGATTTCACACAAACTTCTCTCATGTTGTCATTATGGGGGATTGTTTGTAAAATTTTGAGGAAAATAATGAATTTAATCCTTTTGGAATAAGGCTGTAACATAACAAAATGTGGAAAAAGTGAAGCGCTGTGAATACTTTGTTTATTTTCTTGCTAATTGTTATACAATCAGTGACAACAGTAAAGTAATAAACAAAACCACTTCCTGCACAGGAAGGGGCCATATTGGTGGTGGAGAATGACCCCCATTCCAAACAAAGAGGCCGGTTTATGAACGGTGAGTGCCGGGAATTGCCTCTATATGGGGGGGGGGGAGCGGCTTGACTGGTCGGTCCTGCAGGATATCCCTCCCCATCCCGTATGCAGTAAACATAGACAGACTCTGAATCATCAAGCTGTTATAGCTCTATAGGTGTGCTAAAGAGTACTTAAGGCATGCTAAAATTATACAGGATACTATTGACAGAGAGGCTACTTTAGCATGCCTTAAGCACTCTTTAGCATGTTAAAAGCGCTGATTGCCTGGCTGCAATACCAATCTTCTGATTTCATTATCTGCCCCCCCCCCTCAGGGGGGAGCCTAGAGTCATGCAAACATGATGTCACTGAGGTGAGAAAAGAGCTGTCCTGACCATGGAGGAGTGCTTGAGGCTGCACAGAGACACAGGTGTCATTGAGTGCACTTGAAGTCACTAGATAACATGGGGAGCACTGGAGGTACAGGGGTAGACTTGGAATCACTAGATAAAATGGGGTGCCCCGGAGATATATGGGTGTAATTGGAATCACTGGATAACATGGGGTGCACTGGAGGTATAGGGGTGTACTTGGAATCACTAGATAACATGGGGTGCACTGGGGGCTCAGGGGTGTACTAGGAGTCACTAGATAACATGGGGTGCACTGGAGGTAAATGGGTTGACTTGGAATCACTAGATAACATGGGGAGCACTGGAGGTACAGGGGTGGACTTGGAATCACTAGATAAAATGGGGTGCCCTGGAGATATAGGGGTGTACTTGGAATCACTAGATAACATGGGGTGCGCTGGAGGTAAATGGGTTGACTTGGAATCACTAGATAACATGGGTTGCGCTGGAGGTATAGGGGTGTACTTGGAATCACTAGATAACATGGGGTGCGCTGGAGGTATAGGGGTGTACTTGGAATCACTAGATAACATGGGGTGCGCTGGAGGTAAATGGGTTGACTTGGAATCACTAGATAACATGGGGTGCGCTGGAGGTAAATGGGTTGACTTGGAATCACTAGATAACATAGGGTGCGCTGGAGGTATAGGGGTGTACTTGGAATCACTAGATAACATGGGGTGCGCTGGAGGTATAGGGGTGTACTTGGAATCACTAGATAACATGGGGTGCACTGGGGGCTCAGGGGTGTACTAGGAGTCACTAGATAACATGGGGTGCACTGAAGGCACAGGGGTGCACTTGGAATCACTAAATATGGGGTGCACAGGGCTTACTTGAAGTCACTAGATGACAGGAGACACACTGGGGGTGTATTTAAGAACACTTACCCTGGAGTCGCTAGATGACACGGGGTGCAATGTGGTGCACTTCATTCACTAGGTGACACGGGGTGCTCCGGGGCACACTGGAGACATGGGAACACACTCTGACCTCCTGTCAAGTTTTTTTTGCCCTCTGTGGCTCTTTACTTCCTGCCCCAGAGACACAACAAGAAGTGAGAAGAAATCTTCTATTGGACAGTGCTGGGGATGACTTATTGTGCCGTCCTGGGGATGCCTTATTGTGCTGTGCTGGGATGACTTATTGTGTTGTGCTGGGGGCTCATTATTGTGCCATGCCGGGGATGACTTATTGTGTCGTGCTGGGGATGACTTATTGTGATGTGCTGGGGGCTCTATATTGTGCTGTGCTGGGATGACTTATTGTGCCATGCTGGGGATGACTTATTGTAAGTGCTGGGGGCCTTATATTGTGCCATGCTGGGGATGACTTATTGTGTTCTGCTGGGGTCTCATTATTGTGCCATGTCGGGGATGACTTCTTGTGCCGTGCTGGGGATGACTTATTGTGAGGTGCTGGGGGCTCTATATTGTGCTGTGCTGGGATGACTTATTGTGATGTGCTGGGGGCTCATTATTGTGTCATGCTGGGGATGACTTATTGTGCTGTGCCGGGCGTTAATTATTATTATGGCAAGATTTCCTCTCAGCTTTTGCTTTAGTGTCACCTTAACAATTTTGGATTTTCCATCACTTCCTGTCCTGGCCACATGAATCTCCACAACAGGAACACAACAATAAAAATCTGACAGGGGTTCTAATCCCTACTCCATCCAAAGCTAAAAAAAAAAAAAAAAAAAGACGTTTTGGTTTTAAGATATCTTTTTACGCAGTCGGGATAGTGGAGCGACTCCTCTCTGTCACTGCGAGGAGCGCTGCTGTTGAACGCCCTTGAAGTGAAGATGGCGTTTTCATTAACTTCTGAGTCAGCGTCGGTGGGAAGTACGAGGAGCAGAGAGCTGTGTGAAGCCGTGTTGTCACTACCTGGACCTGCGTTTAGTTTCCATAGTAATCCCTCGCCGGAGTTACTATTTTCTCACCTCCAACATAATTTCCTCCTCACACAATATGGTGGCTCTGCGGCGCAGCCTTCACCTGATCATTCGCTCTGACCTCTCCCCGACTCTTAGAGCACCCCCTTTTTCACTGTGTGGTAGAAATCCGTCATCAAAACCTCTTTTTTTTTCACGCGGAGAAGAAAATGTGCGACTGAAGAAAAATGCGTAAATCTGATGGCTTCCCGACTCCATATTACGCAGGGAACGTGGGCAGATCCGGGCTAATGATACTGCCGCCAGCGCGCCTCTATACACCGATTACATAGAATGATATACGCGGCCGTATACAATGTACTGCCTTCCCAGCGCTGTACCACAAAGGTGTGTCTACAGTGATTGGATGTGGCATTATGCCCACGCAGGAAAACAATTGTTAATTTTTGCTTGCCCAGGTTACATTGTATCCCATCACACATTGCGTGCTCAGGTCGCATTGTATCCCACCACACATTGCTTGCTCATGGTTACATTGTATCCCATCACACATTGCTTGCCCAGGATATATTGTATCCCATCACACATTGCTTGCCCAGGTTACATTGTATCCCATCACACATTGCTTGCCCAGGTTACATTGTATCCCATCACACATTGCTTGCCCAGAATACATTGTATCCCATCACACATTGCTTACCCAGGTTACATTGTATCCCATCGCATATTGCTTGCACAGGTTACATTGTAACCCATTACGCATTGCTTGCCCAGAATACATTGTATCCCATCACACATTGTTTGCCCAGGTTACATTGTATCCCATCGCACATTGCTTGCACAGGTTACATTGTATCCCATCGCACATTGCTTGCCCAGGTTACATTGTATCCCATCACACATTGCTTGCCCAGGTTACATTGTATCCCATCACACATTGCTTGCCCAGGTTACATTGTAACCCATTACGCATTGCTTGCCCAGAATACATTGTATCCCATCACACATTGCTTGCCCAGATTACATTTTATCCCATCGCACATTGCTTGCACAGGTTACATTGTATCCCATCGCACATTGCTTACCCAGGTTACATTGTATCCTATCACACACTGCTTACCCAGGTTACATTGTATCCCATCACACATTGCTTACCCAGGTTACATTGTATCCCATCACACATTGCTTGCCCAGAATACATTGTATCCCATAACACATTGCTTGCCCAGGTTACATTGTATCCCATCGCACATTGCTTGCCCAGGTTACATTGTATCCCATCACACATTGCTTGCACAGGTTACATTGTATCCCATCACATATTGCTTGCCCAGGTTACATTGTATCCCATCGCACATTGCTTGCCCAGGTTACATTGTATCCCATCACACATTGCTTGCCCAGAATACATTGTATCCCATAACACACTGCTTGCCCAGGTTACATTGTATCCCATCGCACATTGCTTGCCCAGGTTACATTGTAACCCATTACGCATTGCTTGCCCAGAATACATTGTATCCCATCACACATTGCTTGCCCAGATTACATTTTATCCCATCGCACATTGCTTGCACAGGTTACATTGTAGCCCATCGCACATTGCTTACCCAGGTTACATTGTATCCTATCACACACTGCTTACCCAGGTTACATTGTATCCCATCACACATTGCTTACCCAGGTTACATTGTATCCCATCACACATTGCTTGCCCAGAATACATTGTATCCCATAACACATTGCTTGCCCAGGTTACATTGTATCCCATCGCACATTGCTTGCCCAGGTTACATTGTATCCCATCACACATTGCTTGCACAGGTTACATTGTATCCCATCACATATTGCTTGCCCAGGTTACATTGTATCCCACCACACATTGCATCCCATCACACATTGGGGGAGATTTACTAAAACTGGAGCACTCAGAATCTGATGCAGCTGTGCATGGTAGCCAATAACCTTTTGCACACTCCAGTTTTAGTAAATGCCCCCCATTGCTTTCTCAGGTTACATTGTATCATATCATGGATTGCTTGCACTGGTTACATTGTATCATATCATGGATTGCTTGCACAGGTTACATTGTATCATATCATGGATTGCTTGCCCAGGTAACATTGTATCCCATCACACATTGCTTGCACAGGTAACATTGTATCCCATCACACATTGCTTGCACAGGTAACATTGTATCATATCATGGATCACTTGCTCAGGTTACATTGTAGCACACTAAAACAAAAAAAAACAAACAAAAAAAAAACAAATATATATATATATATTATTGAAACAATGAAATGTCATCATTCCAATCGGAATTCCGCATAAAATCGGCTCCAAAACAAAACGGACCACTGGAGCCCCAAAATAAAAGCGGACGTGCGATTAGACACCCCAGGAAATCCCGCAGTGCATGTAATCCTAGAAATCTCCGGCCTGAAATGAGGTGTAATAAGTATTAATGAAAGACTTCACGTCCAATCGTTTACGGCTCCAATTAGCGGCGGCCGGGGGCTCCGCAGGGACTCGCAGCAAAGTGGCGTCTGAAGAGGGCAGCGTTGGCATGCAGCCAGATCTGAAGAGGTGTGCGACTGTAATCTGCGCTGCTGGCAAAACCCCGTCCAGTTCATACTGGTGACAGCTGGTGACACACAGCGTGACCCCCCTCTCCAGAGGAGACATTTCAAGAGCGTGTCACCGAAAGTATGGGGGAGGGGGGGGGGGCAGACAGAGGTGTGCGCTGGTATCGGCAAAACTCCACTTCCGACAATGGTTTCATTCATGACAACCGGTGTGTACCAAAATGTTTACGTCTCCCATGGCAACTGGATTCTAGCTGGCATTTTTCTTAAAAGGGCAATCCAAAAAAAAATTGGAGTAAAAAAGAAAGATTTTCCTTGACAGGGTTTGTAAAGAAGTTTTATTTTATTGTGATCATCACCAACCCCCAAGGACAGTGACAACTGACCTCCCACCCTTCTGTAAGCTCAGCTGAAGCCACTCTCCTGTCCTCCCCGACTTCTCACCCTCCTAAAAGACCAGCAAAACCCCTTCCCTGCCTACCCTGACCTCTCACCCTCCTGTAAGCCTAGCGAAGCCCCTCCCCTGCCTACCCTGACCTCTCACCCTCCTGTAAGCCTAGCGAAGCCCCTCCCCTGCCTACCCTGACCTCTCACCCTCCTGTCAGCCTAGCGAAGCCCCTCCCCTGCCTACCCTGACCTCTCACCCTCCTGTAAGCCTAGCGAAGCCCCTCCCCTGCCTACCCTGACCTCTCACCCTCCTGTAAGCCTAGCGAAGCCCCTCCCCTGCCTACCCTGACTTCCCACCCTTCTGTAAGCTCAGCTGAAGCCACTCTCCTGTCCTCCCCGACTTCTCACCCTCCTAAAAGACCAGCAAAACCCCTTCCCTGCCTACCCTGACCTCTCACCCTCCTGTAAGCCTAGCAAAGCCCCTTCCCTGCCTACCCTGACCTCTCACCCTCCTGTAAGCCTAGCGAAGCCCCTCCCTGCCTACCCTGACCTCTCACCCTCCTGTAAGCCTAGCGAAGCCCCTCCCCTGCCTACCCTGACCTCTCACCCTCCTGTAAGCCTAGCGAAGCCCCTCCCCTGCCTACCCTGACCTCTCACCCTCCTGTAAGCCTAGCGAAGCCCCTCCCCTGCCTACCCTGACTTCCCACCCTTCTGTAAGCTCAGCTGAAGCCACTCTCCTGTCCACCCCGACTTCTCACCCTCC
This sequence comes from Lithobates clamitans, assembly GCA_037952925.1. Taxonomy (NCBI): domain Eukaryota; kingdom Metazoa; phylum Chordata; class Amphibia; order Anura; family Ranidae; genus Lithobates; species Lithobates clamitans. Next base: position 6,307 of record JBBGZY010003394.1, on the reverse strand, counting down.
TAAAAGACCAGCAAAACCCCTCCCCTGCCTACCCTGACCTCTCACCCTCCTGTAAGCCTAGCGAAGCCCCTCCCTTGCCTACCCTGACCTCTCACCCTCCTGTATGCCTAGCGAAGCCACTCCCCCCACACACCCTGACTTCCTAACCTCCTGTAAGCCTAGTGAAGCCCCTCTGCTGCCCTCCCTAACCTCCCACCCTCCTGTAAGCCCAACTAAGCCTCTCCCCTGCCTAAGCTGAAAAGCCCACTGAAACCTTTCCCCTGTGTACCCTGACCTTTCCACCACCCTGTGCACCTTATAATCTCACCCTCCTGTAAGCCCAACAAAGCCCATCCCCTGCATACCCTCCATCCTCCTCCCCCCTTCTAAAAGCCCAGCAAAGACCCTCCCCTGTCCATCCTGACCCCTCACCCTCCTGTGAGCCCAGCAAAGCCCCTTCCCTGCACACCCTGACCTCTTACCCTCCTGTAAGCCCAAAGCCCCTCCCCTGTGCTCCCTAACCTCTTACCCTTCCGTAAGCCCAAAGCCCCTCCCCTGCGCACCCTGACCTCTCCCCCTCCTGTAAGCCCAGCAAAGCCCCTCCCCTGTGCACCCTGACCTCTTACCCTTCTGTAAGCTGAGCAAAGCCCCTCCCATGCTCAAGCTGACCTCTTACCCTCCTGAAAGCTGAGCAAGGCGCCTCCCCTGCGCACCCTGACCTCTTACCCTCCTGTAAGCTGAGCAAAGCACCTCCCCTGCGCACCGTGACCTCTTACTCTCCTGTAAGCCTACTTAAACCCCTCCCCTGCGCAGCCCTAACCTCTTACCCTCCTGTAAGTCCAGCAAAGCCCCTCCCCTGTGCACCTTGATCGCTCACATTCGGGTAAGCCCACTTAAGCCCCTCCCCCCTCCCACCCACAAAGAGCAAACCCTCCCACCAGAACATAGCACTTCTTTCTGACACATGTCCAAATTTTACCTGACCCCTTCGCCTGCAGTCTAAGCACCTGCCCCAATGAAGGAAGCAATATGACTCTATCAAGGGGTAAGATAGGAGACCTGTGCTGATGACCCCCGCTCTCTGACCCCCAATGAAAGGCGCCTTCGCTGGCAGTATGCTCTAAATTTTTATCGGTTGTACAATAGGCTCTGGGGATTTCACAAAGGGGAGGGGTACCGGCAATGACACGGGGGGAAATTCGGTAATAACGTATTATCCCGCCATTGAAAGGCGTGACGTCATGAGACCGCCCAGGCTGGAAGGACAATGAAGATCCCTAAAAATACCCCCCCCCCCTATGTTATTTAGGGCAGAACTCCACTGTAACCACAAAAGTATCAAGTTGCAATTGTACTTAAGGCACGCTAAAATGAGACACAATATTACTGGCCAAGGGGCCACTTTAGCATGCCCTGAGTGCAATACAAGTGCTCCTGCAGCTTGATGAATCAGGGCTGTTGCCTGTGCAGAGAGACCCCTCCCACAGCTCTGCTCTCTCTTCTTGTAGATGGTGACTGGCCTAGTCTCTGTCCCCTGGTGGGTGGGGCCTTCTGGTCCCCTCCCACAGCTCTGCTCTCTCTCCTAGCTGTGGGAGGGGGGGGTCTAGTCTCTGCCCCCTCTTGGACTCCTGTAGTGGGTGGAGCCTGCTGGTGCCCTCCCACAGCTCTGGTCTCTGCCCTAGTGCAGGGTTACTGGTCTAGTCTCCACCCCCTCATGGACTCCTGTAGTGGGTGGAGCCTTCTGGTCCCCTCCCATGGCTCTGCTCTTTCCTAGTGCGGGGTGACTGGTCTGGACTCCGCCCCCTCCTGGGCTCATGTAGTGGGTGGAGACTGCTGGCCCCCTCCCACAGCTCTGCTCTCTCCTCTAGTGCAGGGTGACGGGTCTATTCTCCGCCCTCTCCTGGGCTCCTGTAGTGGGTGGAGCCTGCTGGTCCCCTCCCACAGCTCTGGTCTCTCCCCTAGTGCAGGGTTACTGGTCTAGTCTCCGCCCCCTCATGGGCTCCTGTAGTGGGTGGAGCCTTCTGGTCCCCTCCCATGGCTCTGCTCTTTCCTAGTGCGGGGTGACTGGTCTGGACTCCGCCCCCTCCTGGGCTCATGTAGTGGGTGGAGCCTGCTGGTCCCCTCCCACAGCTCTGCTCTCTCCTCTAGTGCAGGGCGACGGGTTTATTCTCCGCCCTCTCCTGGGCTCCTGTAGTGGGTGGAGCCTGCTGGTGCCCTCCCACAGCTCTGCTCTCATTTCTAGTGCAGGGTGATGGGTCTATTCTCCGCCCTCTCCTGGACTCCTGTAGCGGGTGGAGCCTGCTGGTGCCCTCCCACAGCTCTGCTCTCTGCACAGGCTATGTACAGCATAGGGATGATGTCACTTGCTGCTTTTACAAGGTAATATCTAGGTTTGCAATGACAGCTGGTTGCACATGAAGTGGATTTACATCCTAATTATTGAGGAATATATTTAAAAGGGGTTTTTATGGCCGGAGTTCAGCTTTAAGCGCTCAGTGGAAAATTTTTTGCCGTCTGGCATGAGCGCCCGATTGCTGGCAGTCAGGTGAGTAGCGGCGGGCGCAGGCCGATAAGCCTTTAGACAAACAGCCAAAGGGGGCAGACGGGGCAGCAAAAGTGCAGCGTCAGCTCCCGGGGGTGACGGCCCGTGTCTAATAAGAAGAGGCAGCGCGTGTACACAGCGGGCAAATCGCGTCCCGTCATTAACGCCAAAACTTTATACACGCTTCAGCAGGTCCAGGAGGTCGGCCGGAGGGGAGGAAGGGGACGGCGCAACCGCGGAGACCCAAAAAAAAAAAAAAAAAAAAAAAAAAGAAGGCGAGAGTCCAGATTCAGAGAGTTTTAGGTCTGTATATGGTGGGTGTGGGAAATCAGCACCTTTGTCTGGAAGGTGAAATTGTCCGGATGGTCCAAATCTCAGACGATACCCAACAAACCGGAATATTGAGGATCTACACCCCCTCCCCCCCATACTTCAGACTTTTCATTTATTAAAATAATTGACTTAAATCCTCCGGTTGTACCGGCTCCTCCCCCTGGACTGAAACGGCTTCCTCTGATTTCACTGCACACTGTGAGCTTCTCACAATGTGCATCAAAAGCTGCAGTAAGTCCTGTCTGGAGCATGTCCAGCATCCTCTAGCTCTTTCCTCCCCCAGCCTGTCTCTGGCCCCGCCCCTTTCATCAGATCTGGGAAAAGGAGGAGAGGGGGGGGGGCAGAAAGGGCATGTGCCCCAAACTCAGTGTCCATGGACTGACTGTCCCCGGCCCGTCCCTTTCATTGGATTTCAGTTCTTTCAATCATGGAAGCTCAGGATCACATGGGGGCGTTACCTATGTAAATACAGCCAGCCTAGGAACGCCACCCATCAAGGTGGTTTGATATTTGCATAACTCCTCCCCTTGCTTCCAATCAAGAAGGCTTAGCATTACATGGGGGCGTTAGCTTTGCAAATGTAGCCTGCAGAGGAACGCCCACTCCTCCAGACTGACACCCGCCCATCAAGGCTTTCTGATATTTACATAACTCCTCCCACTGCTTCCAATCATGAAGGCTTAGCTCCACATGGGGGCGTTACCTATGCAAATACAGCCTGCCTAGGAATGCCCACTCCTCCAGACTGACAGCCACCCATCAAGACGCTTTTATATTTGCATAACTCCTCCCACTGCCTCCAATCATGTAGGCTTAGCATCACATGAGGGCGTTAGCTATGCAAATACGGCCTGCCTAGGAACGCCCACTTTTCTAAACTGACATCTGCCCATCAAGGCTTTATATTTGCATAACTCCTCCCACTGCTTGCATCAAAACTGAGGGTCCTTCAAAGGAATACTGAAGCCGAGGTGCTGTGATGTTTTCTGCTGGCCCCTCCCACCAGCTATGATCTGCCTTCACTGCATAGAGAAGCACAGAGAGCTAATGATGAGATCAAAGACAAAGTAATGAATTTGGTTGGGTTATCGTACAATCAGATTGTATCATGGCGGTTTTCCTAAATAAGCGTAAAAACAGGATTGTATGGACGAATTATAGGGACGGATTGTATGGGCAAATTGTAGGGACGGATTGTATGGGCAGATTGTAGGGACGGATTGTAGGGACGGATTGTAGGGGCGGATTGTATGGACGGATTGTACGGGCGGATTGTAGGGACGGATTGTAGGGACGGATTGTAGGAGCGGATTGTATGGGCAAATTGTAGGGACGGCTTGTATGGGCAGATTGTAGGACGGATTGTATGGACGGATTGTAGGGGCGGATTGTAGGGACGGATTGTAGGAATGGCTTGTATGGACGGATTGTAGGAGCGTATTGTATGGGCAAATTGTAGGGACGGCTTGTATGGGCAGATTGTAGGATGGATTGTATGGACGGATTGTAGGAATGGCTTGTATGGACGGATTGTAGGAGCGTATTGCATGGGCAAATTGTAGGGACGGCTTGTATGGGCAGATTGTAGGACGGATTGTATGGACGGATTGTAGGGGCGGATTGTAGGAATGGCTTGTATGGACGGATTGTAGGGGCGGATTGTAGGGACGGCTTGTATGGGCGGATTGTAGGGGTGGATTGTAGGGACGGATTGTATGGGCGGATTGTAGGGACGGATTGTATGGGCGGATTGTAGGGACGGCTTGTATGGGCGGATTGTAGGGACGGCTTGTAGGGACGGATTGTACGGGCGGATTGTACGGGCGGATTGTATGAGTGGATTGTATGGGCGGATTGTAGGGACGGCTTGTATGGACGGATTGTATGGGCGGATTGTAGGGACAGCTTGTATGGACGGATTGTATGAGAGGATTGTAGGGACGGATTTATGGGCAAATTGTATGGACGGCTTGTATGGGTGGATTGCAGGGGCAGCTTGTAGAGACGGATTGTATGGGCGGCTTATAGGGACAGATTGTATGGGCGGCTTGTAGAGACGGATTGTAGGGACGGATTGTAGGGGCGGCTTGTATGGACGGATTGTAGGAGCGGATTGTATGGGCAAATTGTAGGGACGGCTTGTATGGGTGGATTGCAGGGGCAGCTTGTAGAGACGGATTATATGGGCGGCTTATAGGGACGGATTGTATCGGCGGATTGTATGGGTGAATTGTAGGGGCAGATTGTAGGGACAGATTGTAGGGACGGATTGTATGGGCGGATTGTAGGGACGGATTTATGGGCGAATTATATGGATGGATTTATGGGCGAATTGTATGGACGGATTGTATGGGTGAATTGTATGGACGGATTGTATGGGTGGATTGTATGGATGGATTGTATGGGTGAATTGTAGGGGCAGATTGTAGGGACGGATTGTAGGGACAGACTGTAGGGACAGATTGTAGGTACAGATTGTATGGGCAGATTGTAGGACGGATTTATGGGCGAACTGTATGGATGGATTGTATCGGTGGATTCTATGGACGGATTGTATGTGTGAATTGTAGGGGCAGATTGTAGGGACAGATTGTATGGGCAGATTGTAGGGACAGATTGTAGGGGCGGATTGTATGGGCGGATTGTATGGACGGATTGTATGGACGGACTGTATGGGCGGATTGTATGGGCAGATTGTATGGGCAGATTGTATGGGCAGATTGTAGGGACGGATTGTAGGGACGGATTGTAGGGACGGATTGTATGGGCAGATTGTATGGGCAGATTGTAGGGACGGCTTGTAGGGACAGATTGTATGGGCAGATTGTATGGGTGGATTGTAACGTGTGTGGTCTGCTCTAGATTGGACAACATTAATTTGCTGACTCAAGATCCAATGGGCTGCTCTGTGGTGTTCGGGAACAAGATGGTGTAAGGTGTGTGTGGTGAAGAGGGGGGAGGGGTAGCTCTGCCTCGATATGAACTCTCCGTTCCCAGGTTGGCAGGTCTTGGCTGGCGCGGTGGGGGGTGGGGTGGGGGCAGGGAGGGCGCCCGGTCTGCGTGCTTCCCCCTTGGTCTGCTCACACGGTATACAATGACATCATCTCATTAGATCTAATTATAGAACGCAGGGGAAAAAAGAAATAATTCCTCCACCCACGGCCAAAACAGCAGAGCGAGGCACAGCAAAAATAATCGCATGTTCTCCCACGGTGAAGAGGGCGACACGTGGGCTTGCACTCTAAATCTCTTTAAAGGGGAACCCCACTGAGCCACATCATGGTCAACAGCTGTGTGACGTCCTACAAAGCATATATGATGGTCTGCAGATAAGAAACGTACTTTTATAAAATCGGGAACACGTGAAGAGGTCCAAGTCCAGGGCATGGAGGGGGGTCTTGCCTTGGGTGTCTCAAGGCTTTCCTAAGTCAAGTGGGCTTACACTCTAAACCC
>JBBGZY010003393.1:0-166190 GCA_037952925.1 Lithobates clamitans | reverse complement strand
GAGCGAGGCAGCGAGTGAGTGCCATACTGTCAGAGCGAGGCAGCGAGTGAGTGCCATACTGTCAGAGCGAGGCAGCGAGTGAGTGCCATACTGTCAGAGCGAGGCAGCGAGTGAGTGCCATACTGTCAGAGCGAGGCAGCGAGTGAGTGCCATACTGTCAGAGCGAGGCACCGAGTGAGTGCCATACTGTCAGAGCGAGGCAGCGAGTGAGTGCCATACTGTCAGAGCGAGGCAGCGAGTGAGTGCCATACTGTCAGAGCGAGGCAGCGAGTGAGTGCCATACTGTCAGAGCGAGGCAGCGAGTGAGTGCCATACTGTCAGCTGAAGGGGTCAAGCTGCAGAATAGAGAACTGGTATTGCATCTGTATAGTTAGCTCTTGCTGGGAGTTGCCCTTTAAGCTGAGAAATGGTTTGAAGCGGATGTCCTTTTAAGCTGCGGAGCGCAGACATATCCGATGAGCCCTATTGGCTGTCACGACGATGGACTCTCGCAGTGTGTTTACAATCTGGAACTACAACAAGGCGCTGGGGATTAATATTCCTCCAGCTAGAAGGAGCTTTGGCACAGCAGACTTCCCGTTATGATAAAAAATTCGAACCACTTGCCAAGACATCAGAGCGAAGACTAAACCGTTGTTTTGGGGCTTTTTCTTGCGCCTCTTCACATCTCTTCTCCTCTTTAGAAAGGAGTGATAAATCCTTCACTTGGCAGTTTGTCAATTTTTTGTCATTTTGAGTAAATTTTGCCTGCCCAATTTAAAGGTGGTGGTGGTGGGGGGTGGTTATTCACAAAAAAAAAAGTTAATGTCCTGCACCTTCACACCTCAGATCACCCCAATTCCTGCACCTTCATACATCAGATCACCCCAACTCCTGCACCTTCACATCTCAGATCACCCCAACTCCTGCACCTTCACACCTCAGATCACCCCAATTCCTGCACCTTCACATCTCAGATCCCCCCAATTCCTGCACCTTCAACTCAGATCACCCCAACTCCTGCACCTTCACATCTCAGATCACCCCAACTCCTGCACCTTCACACCTCAGATCACCCCAATTCCTGCACCTTCACACCTCAGATCACCCCAATTCCTGCACCTTCACACCTCAGATCCCCCCAATTCCTGCACCTTCAACTCAGATCACCCCAACTCCTGCACCTTCACATCTCAGATCACCCCAATTCCTGCACCTTCAAACCTCAGATCATCCCAATTCCTGCACCTTCACACCTCAGATCCCCCCAATTCCTGCACCTTCAACTCAGATCACCCCAGTAACTCCACCTTCACACCTCAGATCACCCCAACTCTTGCATCCTCACACCTCAGTTCACCACAATTCCTGCACCTTCAACTCAGATCACCCCAGTATCTCCACCATCACACCTCAGATCACCCCAACTCCTGCACCTTCAACTCAGATCACCCCAGTATCTCCACCTTCACACCTCAGATCACCCCAACTCCTGCACCTTCAACTCAGATCACCCCAGTATCTCCACCTTCACATCTCAGATCACCCCAACTCCTGTGTCCTCACACCTCAGATCCCCCCAATTCCTACACCTTCAACTCAGATCACCCCAGTATCTCCACCTTCACACCTCAGATTACCCCAATTCCTGCACCTTCAACTCAGATCACCCCAGTATCTCCACCTTCACACCTTAGATCACCCCTACTCCTGCGTCCTCACACATCCTTGATTATGACTAAGGACTTATAGGCTGAAACGCGTCAACTGTTCTCATTTGCGTTTGGTCACTGTGGCTTGTCAATAAATATTACCCTTTTTAGAGCAATCACAGGAGTGCGGATCATCTTTTCCTCATTACCCCAGTATCTCCACCTTCACATCTCAGATCACCCCAACTCCTGTGTCCTCACACCTCAGATCCCCCCAATTCCTGCACCTTCAACTCAGATCACCCCAGTAACTACACCTTCACACCTTAGATCACCCCAACTCTTGCATCCTCACACCTCAGATCACCACAATTCCTGCACCTTCAACTCAGATCACCCCAGTATCTCCACCATCACACCTCAGATCACCCCAACTCCTGCACCTTCAACTCAGATCACCCCAGTATCTCCACCTTCACACCTCAGATCACCCCAACTCCTACACCTTCAACTCAGATCACCCCAGTAACTACACCTTCACACCTCAGATCACCCCAACTCTTGCATCCTCACACTTCAGATCACCACAATTCCTGCACCTTCAACTCAGATCACCCCAGTATCTCCACCATCACACCTCAGATCACCCCAACTCCTGCACCTTCAACTCAGATCACCCCAGTATCTCCACCTTCACACCTCAGATCACTCAACTCCTGCACCTTCAACTCAGATCACCCCAGTATCTCCACCTTCACACCTCAGATCACTCCAATTCCTGCACCTTCAACTCAGATCACCCCAGTATCTCCACCTTCACACCTTAGATCACCCCTACTCACACGTCCTTGGTTATGACTAAGGCCTTATAGGCTGAAACGCGTCAACTGTTCTCATTTGCGTTTGGTCACTGTGGCTTGTCAATAAATATTACACTTTTTAAGAGCAATCACCGGAGTGCGGATCATCTTTTCCTCATTACCCTAGTTTCTCTACCTTCACACCTCAGATCACCCCAACTCCTGCGTCCTCAAACCTCAGATCACCCCAATTCCTGCACCTTCAACTCAGATCACCCCAGTAACTCCACCTTCACACCTCAGATCACCCCAACTCCTGCGTCCTCAAACCTCAGATCACCCTTACATCAGAGTTCCATTTTACACCACAGTCCACAGCGTTCCCCCTTACAAAAAAAAACAATGCTGTGTGCCGCTAAAATTCGGCTTGAAGAAAAGGTGGCAACCCTAGTTGAGGATATGAACTTTGGCGCGCATTGTATCACATTGGTTCTTTTAGTGAGAACTTGTGATTGATTCCAAAATAAAATATTGTTTTTTTTATATATTTATTTCATATGTTATATTTTGATACTGCTAAAAGTCCTGTATATTTCTACATCATTTCCCTTGCCTTACTTGTGATGAGGGCACTGCTCCTACTTGTAGGGGTCTTATCTAAATGTTATCCAGTGGAGGAAACATTGCAAGTTAGGTGAGGCATACCTATCTGATATATTTAATGCTGGAAGCATGGAGCTCACTTTGTGGTATGGGAGAGATAAACACATTGGGGTTTATTGCTTAAGTAAGCCCAACACACAGATGTGGAGATTATGGGGTGATTGGTGTGGTCACACAGATGTCCTCAGGTCACTTATTAGCACGCAGGAAGTTGGTGAGGCAAGGGCCCCATGTTCTTTCTCCACAGTATTCACAGGAAGTAGGTGAGGCAAGGGCCCCGTGTTCTCTCACTTAACAGGATTCAGAGGAAGTTAGTCAGGGCAAGGGCCCCGTGTCCTCATTTGGCATTGTACACAGGAAGATGGTCAGGCAAGGGCCCCATGTCTTCCCTCAGCAGTACACACACAACACAGGACGGGAGGAAGCAGAAGCAGAAAGCAGAAGATGAATATATGGCAGGTGGGGGAGGGGGGGGTCAGGAAGCAGCTGTCATGTGTGGGGTCAGGAAGATGATGACTTCATAGAGGAACTCCATAGATCCCACAACTTCATAACACGGGATTAACTTCTTGTGTGCCAGAGAAAGCAGCCAGGTCTAACAATACCATTCCAAGCTTCCCATTGTAATGGCACCCATGGGGGATGCAAACAATAATTATGCAACACATTTTTGTCTAAGAATAAAAGTCACAAATTATAAACAGCAAAATCCATAAAGTTTATCACACGGTGGCCTATATAGTGTTAGGTGACTTTATGTAATATTATTTATTAGTTTTGTACAGAGGGGAGGGTAAGAACAGAGGTCAGATACTTTTCCATAGCCAGGGTCAATTTACCAGCATTGGCCAAGCCGAGTGCCACTAAACAATAGCGAATCATAGATCTCCCCAATTCCTGCACCTTCACACCCCACATCACCCCAATTCCTTCACCTTCACACCTCAGATCACCCCAATTCCTTCACCTTCACACCTCAGATCACCCCAATTCCTGCACCTTCACACCTCAGATCACCCCAATTCCTGCACCTTCACACCCCACATCACCCCAATTCCTTCACCTTCACGCCTCAGATCACCCCAATTCCTGCAACTTCACACTTCAGATAACCCCAATTCCTGCACCTGCACACCTCAGATCACCCCAATTCCTGCACCTTCACACCCCACATCACCCCAATCCCTTCACCTTCACACCTCAGATCACCCCAATTCCTGTACCTTCACACCTCAGATCACCCCAATTCCTGCACCTTCACACCCCACATCACCCCAATTCCTTCACCTTCACACCTCAGATCACCCCAATTCCTGCACCTTCACACCTCAGATCACCCCAATTCCTGCACCTTCACACCCCACATCACCCCAATTCCTTCACCTTCACACCACAGATCACCCCAATTCCTGCACCTTCACACCTCAGATCACCCCAATTCCTGCACCTTCACACCCCACATCACCCCAATTCCTTCACCTTCACGCCTCAGATCACCCCAATTCCTGCACCTTCACACTTCAGATAACCCCAATTCCTGCACCTGCACACCTCAGATCACCCCAATTCCTGCACCTTCACACCCCACATCACCCCAATTCCTTCACCTTCACACCTCAGATCACCCCAATTCCTGCACCTTCACACCTCAGATCACCCCAATTCCTGCACCTTCACACCCCACATCACCCCAATTCCTTCACCTTCACACCTCAGATCACCCCAATTCCTGCACCTTCACACTTCAGATAACTCCAATTCCTGCACACCTCAGATCACCCCAATTCCTTCACCTTCACGCCTCAGATCACCCCAATTCCTGCACCTTCACACCTCAGATTACAGTCAGGAAGGGTAGAGGGGGAAGTACCAGAGAGGCTGATCCTGGGCTGGGGCATCCCAATAAGTACGCTCCATTGAGTGACAGTGAAACCAGTCAGGGACCAGCACTGCTGGAGATGAGAGACTCTCCTAGCTGCCGGGGGAAGAACTCCTCCAGTGAGAATGGGGGGGGAGCGAAGGCAAAGGAAAGACAGATACTGGTGGTAGGGGACTCAATTCTTAGGACAGAGAGGGCAATCTGTGACAAAGACCTGAAGCGCTGAACAGTATGTTGTCTACCGGGCACTTGGGTTCGGCACATCACGGAGCTGGTGGACAGAGTACTGGGAGGGGCTGGGGAAGACCCGGCTGTCATGGCGCACGTTGGCACCAATGACAAAGTCAGAGGCAGATGGAGTGTCCTAAAGAATGATTTTAGGGACTTGAGAGCTAAATTGAGGAAAGGGAACTCCAAGGTAGTATTCTCAGGAATACTACAGGTACATCGAGCCACACCAGAAAGGCAGAGGGAGATTAGGGAAGTAAACAAGTGGCTGAAGAGCTGGTGTAGTAAGGAGGGGTTTGGGTTCCTGGAGGACTGGGCCGACTTCTCAGTCAATCACCAGTACTATAGAAGGGACGGACTGCACCTATATGAGGAGGGTGCAGATCTGCTGGGAGTAAAGATGGCCAAAAAGTTAGAGGGGTTTTTAAACTAGGCGATGGGGGGAGGGTCCAGAGGTAGAGATAGTGCGGAACATAGTCCAGAGGGCAGTATTGGGAGCATTAGTGGTAGGTTGACTAAAGCACATAAAGCCAAGGTAAGTATAGTAACAAGTCCTAGTTGCAATCTTGGAACACCCAGTATAAGGATAATATGTGACCGGTCTAAACTACGTGGCATGTTCACCGATGCCAAGAGCATGGCGGACAAGATGGGTGAACTAGAGATACTGTTGTACAAGGAGGATTTGGATTTTGTGGGAATTTCAGAGACCTGGTTCAACAGCTCTCAGGATTGGCTGGCAACCATTCAAGGGTATACCCTTTATCGCAGGGATAACGAGGGTAAAAAAGGGGGAGGGGTATGCCTATATATCAAGAATAATGTACAAGTGAATGTGAGAGATGACATCACTGAGGGAGCTAGAGAGTCCTTATGGGTAGAGCTCCAAAGGGATGAAGCTAAGGGGAAAATAATACTGGGAGTATGCTATAGGCCCCCTAACCTGAGGGAGGAAGTGGAGACGGATCTCCTATCACTATTTGGATTAGCAGCAAGTATGGGAAGTGTCATCATAATGGGGGATTTTAATTATCCAGACATAGACTGGGCGGAGGGAACCGCGCATTCATTTAAGGCTCGCCAGTTCCTAAATGTCTTGCAGGACAATTTCATGGTTCAGATGGTAGACGCACCAACTAGAAAAAAAAGCATTACTAGATCTATTGATTACCAACAATACAGACCTGATCACGGATGTGGAAATACGGGGCAATTTAGGAAACAGCGATCACAGGTCAATTGGTTTCAGTATAAATTGCACAAATAGGAAACATAAAGGGAATACAAAGACACCGAATTTCAAAAGAGCCAAAAAAAGAGATTTACTTTCAAGGGGGAGTGGGCTTGTCTGGAAGATATTATTACGGAGGCTTATAATAAAAGGATAAGTATAGATTTGTAGAGGAGAACATGAATTCTCGGGAAGGATGATCTGTGGAGATTTGGATACATTGGGATGTTATTGATTACAGTAGATGTGATTTATGTTACACTGTATTCATTTGTCCAGCTGAGGCGACCTGTCAGATGACTTAGGCGCCTGAAAAGTCACTCTCCATGCAGTGCAATTGAACCGTTCTAATCGGAGCGTTAGAAAAGGGTTCCTGTACCTTTTGGGGGTGACTTGCATTGACTTCTATTACAGAAGTCGTTTGCAAGCCGCGCTGAAGTTGCGCTGTACGGGGCGGCTTCAGAGTCGGGCGACTTTGAAGCCTCCCCAGTGTGAACCAGTACTTATGCTGGCCATACACTATACATACGAAAAATCGTCCGAAATTCGTTCATTTTGACAGTTCGTTCATTTTTCGCCAGTTACTGGGCACGAATCCCATTAATTAAGGGAGCACAGGCGCTGCCCCCCCCCCCCCATCCATCACCGCCTCCCCTATCCATGCGTCCAGCCCCTTTAAGAACATGAATATTCACTGTTGTAACACTGATGCTCCTCTCGGCCAATCAGGAAGCAGGTTTTGACACTGGTCACCCGAATGACTGAAAGGACGGGCGATCCTATTGGACAGAAAAGATATTCTCCTGCGCTCGTGTAGGCAGTATTGGTGTAAAAAGTAGTAATTTCGGATAGTAGGTTGTACACAAAGACCGTGTGTGTCCCGCTGCCTAAACTGACCAGGGGTGGTCCGAAGAAGGCCAAGCAAGTTCTTTCTTCTTCTCTCTCACCTGATCCTATTGGACGCCTAGGAGGAGGCGGAGAGGAGCTGAAAGCCGCCATGGAGGAGAGGACACTGAGCCGAGCCGCTGTACCACACAGCCTGCCACCCGCCACAATGCAGTAAGTGCCGGACCAACCGTCAAACAGGGGGGGGGAATGGCTGCCGCTTGACGCCCCCCCCAAAAAAAAAACTACCAGCCCCCACTGCACAAATCAGTAATGGGTTAGGACATTCTTGAGCCAAAAAAAAAAAACAAGGACAAGTTTGGAAATTTTCTGCCAAACAAATGATAAGTTGAAAGGTTAATATGTTTCCCATCCAAACTGTTTGAACTAGGTATATTTAAAAAAAAAAAACTAACAAAAAATGGATTCATTTTTCATTTATGTCCATTGAACGATTTATCGGTTATTACATGATGGCGCTATCGTTTGCTCTCCTGGCAATCTCACGGTTTTAGCAGCTGCTTAAATTGTGTATTTATATAAATATATATATATATATATATATATATATATATATATATATATATATATATATATATATATATAAATATACATTTATATATATATATATATATATATATATGTACACACGCACACATATATGTATGTTATTCAGCGCGGTATTTTTCGCTTTTTGATTATTGTCCTTCAAAATACCAAGACATTGACTCTGATTTAAAGCACCAGTGCAAGATAAAGGAAAACCTGCAAACATGGCCTGTTGGGGGTACTTGAGGACAAAAAACAAAAACAATAAAAACAAACAAAACATTTTTTGTTTAACCACTTCAGCCCTGGAAGGATTTGCCCCCTTCATGACCAGGCCATTTTTTTGCGCTGCGGCGCTGCATCGGTTTAATTGACAATCGCGCAATCGTGCAACGCTGTACCCAAACAAAATCGACTTAATTTTTCCTCCACAAGTAGAAATTTATTTTGGTGGTATTTGATCATCTCTGCGGTTTTTATTTTTTGCGCTATAAACAAAAAAAAGACCGACAATTTTGAATTAAAAAAAAACAAACAATATTTTTAACTTTTTGCTATAATAAATATGAAAAAAAAAAGTAAAAAAACGAATTTCTTCAACAGTTTAGGGCAATGTGTATTCTTCCACATATTTTTGGTTAAAAAAATAAATAAATAAAAAAATCGCAATAAGCGTATATTGATTGCTTTGCGCAAAAGTTATAGCGTCTACAAAAGAGGGGATAGATTTATGGCATTTTTTATTAGTAATAATTTTTTTTTTCTAGTAATGATCGGTGATCAGCGATTTTTAGTGGGACTGTGACATTGCGGCGGACAGATCGGACACTTTTGACACTTTTTTCGGACCAGTGACATTTATACAGCGATCAGTCAAAGGGTTAACTGCGTGCCTAGCCAGTGTTTATGTTTACCATACTGTGTGAGGTGCTTTTACTAAGGGAAGAGATGAATTTTAGTGGATGGATTTTGGAACACAAAATCCATCCCTCCCTCCTGTTTTAGAACAGAACTGTGCCTTGTTTACAGAGTTTCTTCCATTCTAAATCTCAGCTTAAAGATCGTCAGGTGCCGGCGGACATCCAGACATCCAATGCCTGACACCTGCAGATTGGCTTCTGCTGTGAATAATCACAGGAGAAGTGGCCCGCATACGCCCCCTACAGGTGGAAGTGCAGGATAATGTATCTATATGTGATCCGGCGCACAGCTGCTGCCCTCTAGCAGTAAAAATGCGGTGGTCAGCAAGTGGTTAAAACGGACCTGTCACTAACTGCACAAGTCTGTATGAATAATTTCCCGACTTGTCACAACATATAGCAAAAGTAACATTAAAAAAAAAATCGACCTTTTATCATTGATGGATCGATCGTTATGTCCTGTAGAGCAGTGGTCATCAACCCTGTCCTCAGGGCCCACTAACAGGCCAGGTTTGCAAGATAACTGAAATACATCACAGGTGATATCATTTGCTGCTCAGTGATTGCAGTATTCTAGTCTGCATCTCCCCCAAGGTAATACATAAAACCTGGCCTGTTAGTGGGCCCTGAGGACAGGGTTGATGACCACTGCTGTAGAGGAGTGTCATAGGGAGCTGGGCATAAGCTGCGGCCTGTAGGCATTGAGACTACTTGCTCCAGAGGTTAAGTCTGCTGTATGAAGGTGGTCTTCAGTCTGAAGAGTGCAGAGTGCCGGTGTCTTCTGTAATGACTGTGGATAGGACCTGGAGGTCCTTGTTGGGTGGCTTTTGGGTCTCCTGTGCCCCAGCCCCTCTCTCCCTGAGTTCCACCCAACAAGGACCTCCAGGTCCTATGCACAGTCATTACAGAAGAAACCTGCACTCTGTACTCTTCAGACTGAAGACCACCAATTGGGCGCCGAGTACTTTAGAAGGTTTACCGGAGTTTCTTTAGACCTCTAAATTGATCGGCGCCCAATTTCTTCCACCCCATAAAAAAATGGAGAATTCCACCCTGAGATTCTAGCCCCGGGGGTTCCTAACCACCTCCTAGGGGTAAGATGGTGCTACTCATGCATGGAATTTACATGGAAAAATGAATCTGATGCTAGGTCCACTTTAAATTATTGCAACAGAAATAACATTTCTGAGCCCCACTGTTAGGTCTTCCACTAAACAAATATATTCATGATCTCTTCATGACCAAGGGACACCTGCCAGCCACCCATGTTATCACAGGACATAGCTTGCAGCATAACACAAAACCACAACCACAGTAACACAGCCGTCTGTCATCTCCACAGCTGCCGAGTGTTGTCCACGGGCTGTCAGCTGCTCCATATCTGCCTGCTGTGCTGGGGAAGGAGGAGGTTCAGATGTGTCTAGAGGGTTTACTTACCCATACAATGAGGAGGAGATCATCAGAAAAAGTCATCTTTTTTTCTTTGGCTCCGGTATGGATTTTAGGGGGGGGGGGCCTCAAAAAGCATGAGGTCCTCCGAAAATCCATACCAGACCCTCATTTAAGCATGCAGTGTAGCAAGCCAGAAAATGAAGAGTGGGTGAGCATGTTTAACCCCCTTGAATTCATAGTAGACCTCATGCCCATCACATGGGAGGGGAGGGTACCCTGTTGATGGGAGGGGATGGTACCCTGTTGATGAGGACAAGGGTCTCCTTTCCATAACCCTGGCCTGGTGATTGTGGAAATCTGCAGGTGGGGAGCTTATCGAAATCTGGAAGACCTATTTAAAAGTAGGTGTGCCTCCAGATACCACCCTTCCCATGTGGGTGTCTGGTATGAATTTAGGGCGGGGGGACTTTACTGTTTTGTGTTTTTTTTTCTTGATTTTTGACTGGGTTTCCACCATTAAAATCCATACCAGATCTGAAGGGTCTGGCTTAGAATTTTGGGAGACCTAACACCATTTGTTTTTGTTTTTTCCTTATGCCCAGTCTCATTCATTCCAGACCTCAAAGGTCTGGTACAAAAAGTGGGTAACCCCCCCCCCATGCCTTTTTTTTCTATCCCTGGCTTATATGCTTACATGGCCAGAGATTTCCACCGATGTGAGTGAATGAGGTTGGTGACATCACTGGTTAAAGACTCACTGGAGTTAACGGGGAAGACAAAATGAAGGTATTTTTTAAAGGGTAATTTCGCCTTTACAGAAAAATCTGTAAGGTGAACTTACACAGGACTGACTCCTAAACCTCCCCCCCCCCAGTCCCACTGACCTAGAGCACGGCGATCTCCCGTTATGAGCCCTGCTATAGCTGCCTCACCAGTCTGGGGCTTAGAAATCCCCTGGGCTTAATCTCCAAAACGTACCCCATCAGGAGGTACGTTTGGGAGCAGAACCCGCGTAGCCCGTCCGGTCAGCAGAGAAGAAGAGAGAAAGCCGAGAGGATTTCTAAGCCCCAGACCAGTGAGGCAGCTATACCTGGGATCATAACAGGAGATCGCCTCTGACATTGCTCTGTTGATAAACATTTCCAGGATCTACATTAGGGTCAGCACTGGGATCAGTATTAGGGTCAGCAATGTGATCAGCATTAGGATCAGCATAAGGGTCTGCATTAGAGTCACTATTGGGGTCAGAAATAGGGACATTAGGGTCAGTGTTAGGATCAGCATTAGGATCACACTTAGGGTCAGCATTGAGATCAGCATTCGGGTCAATAGAAGGGTCAACATTAGGGTTGGCATTGAGATCAGCATTAGGATCAAGACTAGGGTCAGCATTAGAGTCACCACAAGGGTCAGCATTGGGGTCAGCAAAAGGATCAACATTAGGGTCAGTGTAAGAGTCAGCATTAAGCTCATCGTTAGGGCTAGGATTGGGATAAGCATTAGGGTCAGCATTAGGATCAACATAAGGGCGGCATTAGGGTGAGCATTGAGATTAGCATTCGGGACAGCATTGTGATCAGCATTGGGATCAGCATTAGGATCAGCATAAGGGTCAGCATTAGAGTCACCATTGGGGTCAGCAATAGGGACATTAGGGTCAGTGTTAGGATCAGCATTGAGATCAGCATTCGGGTTGTCATTGAGATCAGCATTAGGGTCAGCATTGGGATCAGCATTAGGGTCAGCATAAGGGTCAGCATTGGGATCAGCATTAGGGTAAGCATTGAGTTCAGCATTAGTGTCAAAATAAGGGTCAACATTAGCATTGAGATCAGCACTAGGGTCAACATTAGAGTCACCACAAGAGTCAGCAAAAGGATCAACATTAGGGTCAGTGTAAGAGTAAGTATTAGGATCGTCATTAGGGCTAGCATTGGGATAAGCATTAGGGTCAGCATTAGGATTAACATAAGGGTCAGCATTAGGATCAACATAAGGGTCGGCATTAGGGTTAGTATTGGGATCAGTATTAGGACCAGCATTGGAATCAGCATTAGTGCCAGCATTGAGATCAGCATTAGGGCCAGAATTGGGATCAGAATTAGGACCAGCATTGGGATAGGAATTAGGACCAGCATTGGGATCAGAATTAGGACCAGCATTGGGATCAGAATTAGGACCAGCATTGAGATCAGAATTAGGGCCAGCATTCGGATCAGAATTAGGGCCAGCATTGGGATCAGAATTAGGACCAGCATTGGGATCAGAATAAGAACCAGCATTGGGATCAGAATTAGGGCCAGCATTGGGATCAGAATTAGGGCCAGCATTGGGATCAGAATTAGGGCCAGCATCGGGATCAGAATTAGGACCAGCATTGGGATCAGAATAAGAACCAGCATTGGGATCAAAATTAGGGCCAGCATTGGGATCAGAATTAGGGCCAGCATTGGGATCAAAATTAGGGCCAGCATCAGGATCAGAATTAGGACCAGCATTGGGATCAGAATTAGGACCAGCATCGGGATCAGAATTAGGACCAGCATTGGGATCAGAATAAGGACCAGCATTGGGATCAGAATTAGGACCAGCATTGGGATCAGAATTAGGACCAGCATTGGAATCAGAATTAGGAACAGCATCGGGATCAGAATTAGGACCAGCATTGGGATCAGAATTAGGGCCAGCATTGGGATCAGAATTAGGACCAGCATCGGGATCAGAATTAGGACCAGCATCGGGGTCAGAATTAGGACCAGCATCGGGGTCAGAATTAGGACCAGCATTGGGATCAGAATAAGGACCAGCATTGGGATCAGAATAAGGACCAGCATTGGGATCAGAATTAGGACCAGCATTGGGATCAGAATTAGGACCAGCATCGGGATCAGAATTAGGACCAGCATCGGGATCAGAATTAGGACCAGCATTGGGATCAGAATAAGGGCCAGCATTGGGATCAGAATTAGGGCCAGCATTGGGATCAGAATTAGGACCAGCATTCCGATCAGAATTAGGACCAGCATCGGGATCAGTATTAGGACCAGCATTGGGATCAGAATTAGGGCCAGCATCGGGATCAGAATTAGGACCAGCATTGGGATCAGAATTAGGGCCAGCATTGGGATCAGAATTAGGGCCAGCATTGGGATCAGTATGGGGGCCAACATTAATGTAAGCATTTGCATCAGCTTAAGGGTCAACATTAGGGTCAGTGTTAAGATCAGCATTGGGGTTAGCAATAGGATTAGTATTAGGGTCAGCGCTGAGGTCAGCAATAGAATAAGCATTACGTTTAACGTTAGGGTCAGCGTTAGGGTCAACTTTGAGGTTAGTGTAAGGGTTGGTGTTAGCATTAAGGTGAGCGCTAGGATTAGCTTTGGCTTTGGATGTCCACAAAGTCATTGATCGCTTTGTCGGTATTTATTAACATCACTTTGATTTTATTTCTTTTTTTCTACAAGCAGATTTCCCCAAAACTGTCCAAATGGTGAAATTTGAATACATTTTGACATTATTGTTGGAATCTTCATAGAGATCACCTTCTTATCCCTACTATATGGCAGTCCTCCTCCTGTTGATGTATTGGGTCCCGACATCACACAGGAAAAGATTCAATGTGGTCACCATGTGCTCGGCACGCAGTCATTACATAGCCTGGGAGTATACATAGAATTATCTCTGGCAGGGCCGGTCACGTGATGTGACATATGGATTATACATATAGACCGCAGTGTGGGAATGAGGCTGGATCTCCATGCATGTCTAGTGGGGGGGGGAGATCAGGAAACGTGTTCTGTAAAACGCTTTATATTTCCCTCTGTGATACAGCTGCTGAGTAACAAGAGTGCATTGTCTGTACCAGTTCTGCATTCCGGCCGTGGCTGGGATCCCTCCGCCAGCTGTCAATCATCCACCGCCTGGCCTGGGACCCATCAGGAGGACATGGAGGAGGCCCACATCTCCTCCAATATCATAGCTGCCAGCATTGCATATTACTAATTCCTAGGAAATCTTACCAGCTTCACTGATGTTAAAGGCAAACTATTCTTTATTCAATTGGTTTTCCAAGCTAAAAAGTCCATAAACTGAGGTTTCTATATTTCTTTTTCATTATTTACATTATGTCACTATATAAGAAATAGGAAACTAAATGAAAAACCATAGAGCTGATGCTGGGCTTTTTCTTAAAATGGAAAGCCTACACTGCCTGTATTATCAAAGATAAGAAAGGGGTGCTGCCCACCAACCCAGTGCATTGGTATGTAAATGAATGTGGGCCTCGGCCACTGTCGATTCAACCACGCCCCCCTAACATGTTTCGTCCCACTCACCGGGGCTTGGTCACAGATGTTACTACACTGCCTGTACATACACTTCAGGGGAAAAATATATTCTCTTTTAGGTCTGGGTTTAGAATGACGGCCCTAAGAAAGAAACAGAGAGCTCATATTAAGCTTTCCACCTGTTGGTTGCAAGTGGTAAATAGCAAATATAAGTGCACAATACACTATATTGCCAAAAGTATTGGGACACCTACCTTTACATGCACATGAACCTTAATGGCAGCCCAGTCCTAGTCCGTAGGGTTCAGTATTGAGTTGGCCCACCCTTTGCAACTATAACAGCTTCAACTCTTCTGGAAATGCTGTCCACAAGGTTTAGGAATGTTTGACCATTCTTCCAGAAGCACATTTGTGAGGTCAGGCACTGATGTTGGACGAGAAGACCTGACTCGCAGTCTCCGCTCTAATTCATCCCAAAGGTGTTCTATCGGGTTGAGGACAGGACTCTGTGCAGGCCAGTCAAGTTCCTCCACCCCAAACTCGCTCATCCTTGTCTTTATGGACCTTGGTTTGTGCACTGGTGCGCAGTCATGTTGGAACAGGAACTGTTGGGAGCATGAAATGCTGACGCCTTAAGTGTTCTCTTCACTGGAACTAAAAGGCCAAGACCAACCCCTGAAAAACAACCCCACACCATAATCCCCCCTCCACCAAATGATTTGGACCAGAGCACAAAACAAGGTCCATAAAGACATGGATGAGCGAGTTTGGGGTGGAGGAACTTGACTGGCCTGCACACAGTCCTGACCTCAACCTGATAGAGCACCTTTGGCATGAATTAGAGTGGAGACTCCAAGCCAGGCCTTCTCATTCAACATCAGTGCCTGACCTCATAAATACGCTTCTGGAAGAATTGTCAAACATTCCCATAGACACACTCCTAAACCTTGTGGACAGCCTTCAACAGAAGAGTTGAAGCTGTTATAGTTGCAAAGGGCGGGCCAGCTCAATATTGAACCCTACGGACTAAGACTGGAATACCATTGAAGTTCATTTTCGTGTGTAAAGGCATGTGTCCCAATACTTTTGATAATATAGTGTATTTCAAATTATTATTATTTTTTTTTAAAGAAAACAGAATATTTAAAACTTATTCACTCCACTAAGGCTGTTGGCCCAGTAACAGTCATTGACTCATCTACTTCTGATGCTACAGAGCTCCGGCATGTAACTGTGGTCGCCCCCATGTCATTATTTGGGGTGTACCCGTGCTCTGCGGCCTATATTCCGCCATGAATCTGGAGCGAGTTTGTAGGAGCCAAAGTCTAAAACTTGCTACTGGAAGGTTTTGTTGTGTCGTTCTGGCCAAATAAGGGCAGATGTGATTGTCTGCGTTCTGATAATGAACCGAGAAGTGTCACATCCCTGTGCACAGAGCGCAGATTGCAGGATGGAGGCACAGATAAATATGGGGAGTGCTTCTTACCAGAAACAAGATAAAAGGCCGGAAAGTCAATGTGGTTTAACAGTAAAACAAAAAAATATATATTTCCCGATTGAAATTTTATTTTTAGGGTATAGTGTGGTTTAACAGCTCTAATAAAGAAATACTGAATATAGGCAAAGAAATATTTAAACTCTAAAGAGGAACTGCTAGCAGATATATAAAAATATCATATGGTTTAATACATTTATTTTTCTTTGAGAAGTTACAAATCACTCTTTTTTTACATTCCACCAGTATAAAGAGATTTATAGTGAGCTTGGGGATTGGTGGTAGCTTTATGGTTGGTTGGAGACACTCTACCACCAATACCACCACCTGTAGCCACTTGAGTATGTAGACCCCCGTGTCCTCCTACTGCAATGCCAAATCAGCAATGCCAACTATGACCCCTATTTCATTATCTTCATCCTTATCTTATGTCTAGGCTAGTTTTCTAGCACAAATAGAGCCTACATATAGAGCCATTATCCAACTGTCCCTCCAGAGCCTCTGGTTTATAGACCAGATACATCCTAACTATAGAACCATTTATCCAACTGTCCATCCAGAGCCTCTGGTTTATAGACCAGATACATCCTAAATATGGAACCATTTATCCAACTGTCCATCCAGATCCTCTGGTTTATAGACCAGATACATCCTAACTATAGAACCATTTATACAATTGTCCATCCAGAGCCTCTGGTTTATAGACCAGATACATCCTAAATATGGAAGCATTTATCCAACTGTCCATCCAGAGCCTCTGGTTTATAGACCAGATACATCCTAAATATGGAACCATTTATTCAACTGTCCATCCAGAGCCTCTGGTTTATAGAATGGATACATCCTAAATATGGAAGCATTTATCCAACTGTCCCTCCAGAGCCTCTGGTTTATAGACCAGATACATCCTAAATATAGAACCATTTATACAATTGTCCATCCAGAGCCTCTGGTTTATAGACCAGATACATCCGAAATATAGAACCATTTATTCAACTGTCCATCCCGAGCCTCTGGTTATAGACCAGATATATTCTAAATATAGAGCCATTTATTCAACTGTCCATCCAGAGCCTCTGGTTTATAGACCAGATACATCCTAAATATGGAACCATTTATTCAACTGTCCATCCAGAGCCTCTGGTTTATAGACCAGATACATCCTAAATATGGAACCATTTATTCAACTGTCCATCCAGAGCCTCTGGTTTATAGACCAGATACATCCTAACTATAGAACCATTTATACAATTGTCCATCCAGAGCCTCTGGTTTATAGACCAGATACATCCTAAATATGGAAGCATTTATCCAACTGTCCATCCAGAGCCTCTGGTTTATAGACCAGATACATCCTAAATATGGAAGCATTTATCCAACTGTCCATCCAGAGCCTCTGGTTTATAGACCAGATACATCCTAAATATGGAAGCATTTATCCAACTGTCCCTCCAGAGCCTCTGGTTTATAGACCAGATACATCCTAAATATAGAACCATTCATTCAACTGTCCACCCAGAGCCTCTGGTTTATAGACCAGATATATTCTAAATATAGAGCCATTTATTCAACTGTCCATCCAGAGCCTCTGGTTTATAGACCAGATACATCCTAAATATAGAACCATTTATTCAATTGTCCATCCAGAGCCTCTGGTTTATAGACCAGATATATTCTAAATATAGACCCATTTATCCAACTGTCCATCCAGAGCCTCTGGTTTATAGACCAGATACATCCTAAACATAGAGCCATTTATCCATTTGTCCATCCAGAGCCTCTGGTTTATAGTACCGACACATCCTATATATAGAGCCATTTATTCAACTGTCTATCCAGAGCCTCTGGTTTATAGATCAAATACATCCTAAATATAGAGCCATTTAGCCAACTGTCCATCCAGAGCCTATGGTAGATAGACAATGTGCTGATAGACAATGGCTGACCTTGCCTGTGCAATGTGCGTAAGTATGGCCTCTTGTAGTCACCACTAGGGGGCGCATGCTGACAGGCTGACCACGCTGGAGTACATTTCGGGAAACAGTTGTCACCGTATAACAGGAAGTGCCTGAGCAAGGAGCTTCATGGCAGGATCACCAAGGATTAGTTTATTGAAAGTTACAGATTTTAAAGGAATGAAAACAACTTTTGAAATGACAATAACATGTTAAAGGTTATATGAGATTTTAGTGAAGCACTGTAAATACATCCTCTTTTTGGATGTCCCCGTGGCTGGACAATGAGGGTCAAAGTCAGCAGAAAACCCATTGTACACCTGTCCCTGCACATGGAAGGGTTCTTATTGTGGGAGAAGTGTGGAGGGGGCCCCAGACAGGCTGGAAGTTCACAGAGGACGAGTAGGAAGCCGTTCTCTCTGGTGGATTGTTCATCCTCGGCTGGTAATATAATCCAACCAGAGGATGCCGATCGCATCTGCTCAGCTCATTACACGAGGACGACTGGCTGCAAACTCTTCCCTGTCTGAGCTCCATTATATAAAAGTATATCTGCAAACCTCAATCTCTCCAAATGTAAGATGAGAGCGCCAGACTGAAAGTCCAATGGTGGCCATACCCAGAACCACCTCATATATGATCAATATACTGATCCTAAAAAAATAGAATCCTAAGATCCAAAAGATCATTCGATGCTCCATACACAATCCTATCCATCTGTCTAAATTTTCTACAATTACGTTTTCAGGCTGGAACCGTCGGAATAATTTTGGTGAATTTAATTTGTTTTGTTAAAATGGTTGGAGGACACAATCACAGGTTTGATCATATTATCAGATTCCGTGAAGAATCATTTAATCAGATTAGTACTTTTATGGCCACCATGATTGTTAATTGGCAACCCCACGCGTTTGTTCATTTCGTTGTACCATGCGGTTCGGTGCAGCTCGTTTTTTTGGAAAAGGTTCCGTGTTTTGGAAATGCAAATGTGTGCAAACGAAACGCCCGTTAGACAGGATAATTCGGTCGGTTAGCTGGCTGGTCGGTAAGTTGAGCCTGGAATCGCTTTGGTTTTTATTTTCCATGCGTCGCCCTATCATGTGCTCCTTGCTGCAAAGGCCAGTTATAGGTGAGGGGCGGTGGCCATTTATTTGTATTGTTAACACAAGACAAAAAATTCCCCAAGGTGGACTTTCCCGGCACTTGCATAAAAAAAAGAAAGAATATAGGAATAGAAACTATTGTACATAATAAAAGAATATATATTTTATTTGGTTGGAAAGTACAAATGTTAAAAACAAAGTGGACATCTTGAGTAACATAGTAGTACTACTTAGTAGACATAATGAACATCAAGCAATAAGAAATGATGAAAGGAACCAGAAGACTCTTTTTCCTAAACATTTTGCAAACTGCAGAACCACTGGAGTGGTTTATCTACTCCAGTGCAACTGTGGTTGCTTTTACATAGGAAAGACTAAACTTGAGTTTTGGCGAAGAGCATACAGGCATATTTTATCCATGAAAACAGCTGACCCTGACCTTCCTCTGGGTCGACATGTGGCACTGGTACATGGAGGCAAGTTCCCCCCTATCAAATTCTTAATCTTGGATCGCATACATCCTAGCCCCAGAGGGGGCGACTGGAATAAAATTTTACTCCAGAGAGAACTCAAATGGATCCACTTATTAAAGGCCACTACACCCCCAGGCCTTAATGAGGCTGTCTGTTTTAAACCATTCCTAGAAGGTTTCAATTCCGGGGGAATGGAAAAGTAATCTCATGATTACCCTATTGTACATCCCCCTTGTCCTTCCTCCCCCCCCCCTCCCTCCCCTCCCCTCCCCCTTCCCCTCCCCTCCCCCTTCCCCTCCCCTTCCCTCCTTTTCATCCATCACCCTTTATACCCACATCAGTATTATGTTATTCCACCCTCTCCCTCCCTCCCTCTACATTGTGGTAACTACCCCATCTTCGTTTTTCCAACTGTTGGTTGTATTATCTGGTTGTTCTTCCTTTTGTTATTGTATTTTGTACACCAAGCTGTGCGTCTGGCCATATACATGCTCCCCGCTCCTCCCCTCCCCCCCCCCCTCCACCCCTACAGGCATATCCGCATTATCGGCCTCAGATGCCGACATGTTATTTGAGTCCTATTTATGCTCATGTATCTTTAAGTATGTGGGGATACGAGGTGTTAATATATTTTGCTCCCCCCCCCATTTCTTTTCCCTCAATTTATAAGGAATACTCACCCACCTACAATTTTTATTTTAACTATCCATTCTTTTATCGACTTCTTCAGTTGGTACCATAAGGGAACCATGTATTGGATTCACACAATCAGCTTGGTTGGTTCCCCACCGGAACCTCTCTTTTGTTAACATATTATTTGCTTGTTATTGCTACATACTCTGTGTTAGCATTTATGTGCCCCCAATCATGGTCAGGCCTCTTGTCGCCCAATGCTAAATTCTCTATTGTCCATTTTTGTTTATGTTTCTGCATATTACAATGTTTGTATAAAAGGGACTATTTTGCCTGTTCTACTACTACTCCTAATGTACCTTTTATCAATACACTGCTTAATATTCGATCCTGTCTGCCCCCCTTGTAAAAAAACTTACATTCTGTAACATGTCCCAGTCCCCATTTATTGTATTTTTAAGAAACCACTCCGATCTAGCAGGGTTGAGTTCCGTCCTTATATTCTAATTTCCTTATTAAAATGGCTTTATGTTGTTCTTTAACCTTCATTATTTCTACTCTCCCATGCCTTTTTTGGTTGGGCCATTTTTACTCCACTCATTAGGTATACATTTCCACACGCTTTCTTCATTTTGGCCAGTTCCCCCTCTCCCCGCCCCCCCCCCCCCCCCCGAGGCGCGTGTGGCCAGAGCGGTTGCCCGGCACGGAAAGCCGCCCCAGAATTTTTTCCTGGGGTGGCGCTTAGGGAGGTATTTGGGGCGTTGCTCCATCCCACGCCCATTGCCTCTATGTTGCCACTCCGGCGAGCATGCTCAGTTCGCCGGATGGGCACTTCCGTGTCGGTGGGGCGGGTGCGCGCGACGTCGCTCCAACGCCATTACGCCCGCGCATGCGCGGCGGGGGCAGCGCCGCGCATCCTCGCTTCGGGGGGGGGGGGGTCTGTATGTGGCGTCGCAGCTGACGGTCTCCACAACACAGCTGTGCGTCGTTCTGACGCCAGCTAATTGGAGCCCGCTCACTATTTAAACCGGCCCCACTCATTCCCTGCTAAGGCGCTATACATGCCGGATGCTGGATTGCGTGGTCATCCGTACTCACATACTGTCCTCTCAAGGTATTTTTATTTATTTTTTCTTACCCTCCTTCTTTCCAAGGATCATTGTTTTAAGTGCATTATATATTTTCTTCCATTATTTATACATATATAGCTATACGATCGCATTGCTTTTACTTTTTCACCACTTCCTAGCCTGCTATGGTTCTATTTCCTGCAGGCCATTGGGAACATATACATATGGCTATTTTAGCAACATAACTGTCTTTGACATACTGGCTGTATATTACTATGTTACATTTGACCACATTACCCTAGCTCTTCGGACATATAATTATAGAATCTTTTACGATCTATGCATAATATATACTCACTCATGGGTATACATTTGAATTTATTATTATCCTTCATCATGCATTAACTTGCTTTATAATAATATATATACATACCCTTATCACCCTAAGTATTTTAAGCTAGACCATAATTATCAACTTACATTCAGTGCATTTCTCTGTCGCACTGTTCTAATTAATATGCTGCCTATATATGCAGTACGGTACTTATAATATGCACTTTATTTGCATAATATATATTTTTTACACTAATTTGTTTGTTATTTTTTTTCTTTAAATCATTTATATTGAATTCCCTCTAAGGTACCTCAATTTTTTCATTTCATAGGGGCGCCTTACTGTGACCTCAGCCTATCGCTCTGGCTTGCGCACGCCCGGGTCATGCGGGATGGGTGCACTGTCACACTCCTCTATGGAGATTGCTGCCTACCAACTTGCAGCTCGTACCACCTAAGAATAGCACCTATACCTGCTATACCATAACTGCCCACCTCTACATCCTGCTCTTTCTCAGTGGTTTCCCTTTTTTAACTCCTTTCCACAAGCATTCAATGAAATCCTTCCAGGTAGGTGATCAATGGATCATTTAAACCTCCCATTGGATATCTAGTGACAACCCTACCAATATTTGACCCTTGTTTTCATTCTCTCAATCAACTTAGATGAACCTCTCTTTTCAACTATGCCCCTGAAGAAGGACCCTAGAAATATTAAATACCCCGAAACGCGTCGGGCTTGAAAAGAGTCTTCTGGTTCCTTTCATCATTGCTTATTGCTTGATGTTCATTATGTCTACTAAGTAGTACTACTATGTTACTCAAGATATCCACTTTGTTTTTAACATTTGTACTTTCCAACCAAATAAAATATATATTCTTTTATTATGTACAATAGTTTCTATTCCTATATTCTTTCTTTTTTTATGCAAGTGCCGGGAAAGTCCACCTAGGGGAATTTTTTGTCTTGTGTTTATGTATTATTGGACGTGGCACGGCTTTCCTCCTAAACAAGTTGGTCTTCCTCTCTCTGTTCTTTATTTGTATTGTTGGAATACTGGTGTAGGGCACACACTGGACATCTTTGCTGCCATTGTGCTATGTGCTGGGTGTACAGTACGCCCCCGTGCCTTTAAAGCGGCTGTAAACCACCGCTGTTCAAAAAAAAAAAAAAAAAAAAAACCTGCAAGACAATGGCATAATGTGCTAGTATGCATCGCATACTAGCACATTGTGAAATACTGAAATACATTGTGAAATACTCACCTTGGAACGAAGCCCTCCAGCGCTGTAAAGTCACCGCTGAGAGGACTGACATGTTCCCCCTGTCTGTCTTCTGGGTTCCTGAGCTCCGGCTATGTGATTGGCCGAAGCCACGATGACGTCATTCCTGCTGGCGGGAGCTGCCGTTTCCAGCATGAGCTCTGACAGTCCGGCAGTGTAAGCTGAACGCACGCGATGATGTCATCGGCTGCATGCACTCTGAATATCTCCTAAACCTGTGCAAGTGTAGGAGAAGTTTGCAGTACCTACTGGTAAGCCTTATTATAGGCCTTATTATAGGATTACCTGTAGGTACAAGTGGTAGTACTGAGTTTACTACCACTTTAAGGAGGGGTGGGCTCCCTCCAGGCTCACCTGCCCTCTACCTATCCATTATAATGCGTGCGCTTCCACCAAAAAGGAAGACTTACCCTAGGTTGACACCCAAGGCATTTTTCAGTTTTGCAGAAACACACTACAGTCTATTTAACATGGTTTCCTATGGATGTAGTTTTCACATCTGTGCATTTTATGGAAAGGGCCGGGGACTTTTTTTCTGGTTTTCGGTTCCATAGGCTTCAATGGATCAAAAACATGAAAAACGCAAAATACACCTGGAACATGCAAACTGCAACCTGCATAGGTGTGAACCAGGCCTTAAGCCTGGTACACACAGAGTTTTTTCCTGAGATGAACGGGAAAAACTGTCAACTCCGGTCGGAGCCGCTGTACTAACTATGCGAAGTTAGTGCAGCGATCTCCTCCACTGAGCTGTTGTGTGTCCCCCCCCCCCCCTACTACAATCAGTACTCTCTGCCATTGGCTGAGAGCACTGATCAGGAGTCGGTCAACTGCTGGTTTTCCACCATGCTCGTCCGACAGAAGCTGGCTAAACGGCCGGCTTCTGTCAGACAGACCGACACACACACACGGGCCGAATGTCGGCTGTTTTTTTTTGAACTGGTTGTTGTCTCCCGACATTCGGACCTGAAATGGAGAACAGGGACGCACCGGACCCCCTGCTGCGAGCCGCTCTGCACACAGTGTGAACCCAGCCTTAAGTTGTCTTCTTCTACATCTCCCTCTAAGTCATATGTCATTCCAAACTATAACGCATGTTCTGAGCATGTGGCATCACATGTCCCGTGGAATATTGGAAATGTTCTATCAAAGAATGCTGTATTCAGGATTTTTCTGTAACTGCACGCACATTCCAGATAAAAACCCAGTCCCAATGAATTCTTCTCCTTTTCACGGAATGGTAAGCCCCCCCGAGTGATAAAATGGAGCTAGGAACAGCTGAGGATGGCGTATTCCCAGCAAGCAATAAAGAGTTATTATTGCACAGTGTTACTTGTTTTCGTTTTTACACCTAATTCCATATTTGTGTTATATCATTAGATATTCAGATTCTTTCGATCAGGGTTTCTCAACCAGGGTTCCTCAAGAGGTTGCTAGGGGTTCCTTGAGCAATAAGCAATTTCTGCCTCTCAGATAAGTTCCCGCTCACACCATTGACCCATTTAGCTATCTGTAAGGAGGTAATTCCTCCCAATGACCTCAAGTGTGAGGAACATTCTTCCCACTGACCATCACACTAATGTATCATGAGTTGTAGACATAGTCATTTTTGGAAGAGGTTCCCTGAGACCAGAAAGTTATTTCAAGGGTTCCTCTGTGTTGAAAAGGTCGAGAAAGGCTGCTTTAGACTGACCAGTAGGGATGAGCGAAATTAGAAGTTTCCACAGGACTATGAAATGAAAGCCCAAATGTACCTTGGGTAAAAAAAAAAATCAATAAATGGACCTCCATAACCCCATCTAGCAAATAAAAAAAAGCAAGCCACCGTACCCTCCTGATCTCTGGCACTGTCCTCCTCAGACAGACCAATTAAGTGATGAGGTGCTGCTTGTCTTTGGGTTGAATGACGTCGTCCAGTGTTGTCCAACCTATAATGTCAAGGCTCCACCCCCCACCCCGGATTCCTAGAAGGAATGCTACAAAGAGAGGCGCCATGTCATTATATAGCTTGGCTCTCCACAGCATTTAGGCAGGCCATATAAGAGTAGAAACACGAATGATCCTTCAAGCGAAAATCAAAATTGTCGTTCAATACCGGTGGTTGTGGGGGTCTGCAGGCGGGGGGCTTATCAGAATCTGAAAGCCCCCTTTAACAGATCCCGCCCCCCCCCCCCCCCATGTGAATGGGTATCAGGTGGATTGTACCACTACCCATTCACCAAAAAAGTGTCAAAAAAGTAAACACGACAGGAGACAGTTTTTGACAATTCCTTTATTTAAAAAAAAAAGTGTCCTGCACTGTAAATCAATCGCCAATCACGGTGTCCGACAGTCCCGAGGGAAAAAAATCGGAAAAACTCAGACTCCATGGGAGGCTTCCCCGAGACTGCTGTTTGTTCGCTTTGACAGCTGTTATATACGCAAGGGCAGGGGCCACCCGGTGGCCTAAACAGGCCAATTATGGCTCTCTCATGCTGTGATTGGCCAAAGCATGCAGGACAGGTGCATGCTTTGGCAAATCATCATTCTGCGGCGCTCGATTTTTCCATGAACGCCCCCTAATTTTTGCTGTTCGGTGAGCGGGCAAACACCTGATGTTCGATTCCAACTTACGTTCGACACAAACATCAAGCTCATCCCTACTTAGAGGTTTGTTAGAGACCAAACAGCATCATGAGGGCCAAGGAACACACCAGACAGGTCAGGGATAAAGTTGTGAAGAAGTTTAAAGCAGGGTTAGGTTCTAAAAAAAATCCCCCAAGCTTTGAACATCTCACGGACCTCTGTTCAATCTATCATCCGAAAATGGAAAGAGTATGGCACAACTGCAAACCTACCAAGACATGGCCGTCCACCTAAACTGACCGGCTGGGCAAGGAGAACATTCATCAGAGAAGAGCCAAGAGGTCCATGGTAACTCTGGAGGAGCTGCAGAGATCCACAGCTCAGGTGGGAGAATCTGTCCACTGGACAACTATTAGTCGTGTTCTCCACAATTCTGCCCTTTATGGAAGAGTGACAAGAAGAAAGACATTATTGAACGAAAGCCATAAGAAGTCCTGTTTGCAGTTTGTGAGAAGCCAGCAAACATGTGGAAGAAGGTGCTCTGGTCAGATGAGGCCAAAATTTTACTGTTTGGCCTAAAAGCAAAGCGCTATGTGTGGCGGAAAACTAACACTGCACATCACCCTGAACACACCATCCCCACTGTGAAACATGGTGGTGGCAGCATCATGTTGTGGGGATGCTTTTCTTCAGCAGGGACAGGGAAGCTGGTCAGAGTTGATGGGAAGATGGATGGAGCCAAATACAGGACAATCTTAGAAGAAAACCTGTTAGAGTCTGCAAAGGACTTGAGACTGGGGGGGAGGTTCACCTTCCAGCAGGACAACAACCCGAAACATCCAGCCAGAGCTACAATGGAATGGTTTAGATCAAAGCATATTCATGTGTTAGAATGGCCCAGTCACAGTCCAGACCTAAATCCAATTAAGAATCTGTAGCAAGACTTGAAAATTGCTGTTCACAGACGCTCTCCATCCAATCTGACAGAGCTTGAGATATTCTGCAAAGAAGAAGAATGGGCAAAAATGTCCCTCTCTGGATGTGCAAAGTTGGTAGAGACATCCCCAAAAAGACTTGCAGCTGTAATTGCAGTGAACAGCGGTTCTACAAAGTATTGACTCCGGGGGGCGCTATACAAATGCCCCCCCACACTTTTCACATATTTATTTGTAAACAATAAATAGAAAATCACTTATCATTTTCCTTCCACTTTACAATTATGTGCCACTTTGTGTTGGTCTATCACTTAAAATCCCAATAAAATACATTCACGTTTTTGGTTGTAACATGAGAAAATGTGGAAAATTTCAAGGGGTGTGAATACTTTTTCAAGGCGCTGTATGTATAGCATGACGTTTTATACTGTTTAATAAAAATCCGCATGAGAGAGAATCTATAAATCTCTGCATAAACGGCAGTGGTGGAAATATGAAACAGCGAATACACAATGTGAAAATCAAATTAATAACTGGAAAGGTGCCTCCTTCAGATCTTTGAGACCGCATTCATACTTTTGCATTCCAGGAAAAGCACACATAAACACACCCAGAAATGTGCTAAAAAAAAAAAAAAAAGCAGCAAAGCGCGTATCACGCTTCCAGTGACATCATTTTCTTCTCCAAACTCCATCTCTGCCCCTAAGCTGTCCTTGCACCCTACCTACTGTATATACCCCCAACAATGCAACACCCTCCAAATGTCACAACAAAAGCTTCATATAGCCTCTTCAGCTCCAATATGGCGGCCCAAATCTTAGGAGAGTTCTGTGTCCAATCTAACACAGGCTCTTCCAAAATGGCTGCCGAAAAGCCCAGCACAGAAGAAAGGTCAATCCTCTGCAGGGTTCCCAGAGATTGTGTGATTTCCATTACTTGTTCTGGCCACGGAAATGAGTAACTGATCTGCAGATTGCTGTAGCCCTCCCTGCCCTGCTACCCAATCAAGTGATAGTCCAGCTTGTCGGGACGGTGGCAGCTGCCATGCAGACCCCTCCTACGTGGTAATGGCTCAATGTGGAAGGAGAGGGGAGGAAAACATGGGGGTGACCACAGGGCAGATGGGAACTGGTCACAGGTGTGCACTGAACATGGCAAGTACAGACAATGGAGGAGTCAGTTTGTAGGCCCACAGGGAGGTCACGTGGTCAATGGTCTGTCCTTTACATTACTACCATGACCCTACCAATGTGCAATGGCTGCTGGAAAGACGAGACCCCATGGAAGAGTTCTCAGAAATGTTCAAACGTTTCCCATATCCGAATTCCCTCCTTCCCTTGCCGGGTCCATCTGCAGCCCACATGTCTTCCAGATAACAAACACCGACCCCCCCCCACCCCCCCACTAATAACAAATCTGAGCAAAATCACACAGTCCATCCTTCCCTCCAGAACATGGAACTTCTCACCACCATGCTATACAGAGAACTCTGAGCCTGTGCACCAGAGGAGCTTACACTCTAATCCCTCATCCCCCCAACAGTCACACACTATTATTATTATACATTTATATAGTGTAGCACCCGGGAGTTTAGGCAGGAATGCTCCTTGCAAATTTACTTGCCAGGAATACCTACCCTGGCTGATTGATAGGGATCTATTGATTTCTCCCTAAGTTTGGACTTGTTGCACTTCTCTCTTCTACCACTAGGTGGCCGGGTACTTGGTGGTACTAGATACAAGGAGGGCAATGCAAGGTCAGATTATGGGTATATGGGGTATCCCAGCCAATGGGCAGGGGTTTTCTTGGATCCCTTGGCCTGCTGGGAGAACCTATATATTTGGGTGGAGTCAGGTGATCGGGGTTCTGTGCCACCTGGACGGCTGTCTGGGTGGACATGTGTTGTATTGCCCGGGCTGCTAGGCCAGGTTTGGGCCTATCCCGGGGACATCTGGCTGCTAGGCTGTCTGAGGGCCTATCCAGAAGCAAGAGAGCAGCACAGGATTGGGATTGCGGCTTGCAGTCCAACCAGAAGTGACGGTTCTGCCGGCCGGAGGACCTGTCATGGTCAAAGGTAGAGGGGAAGCTGTCGCTACTTAAGGCTCCATCCACCTTATTACCAGGGACCACATAAGGCATAGCGACACCTAGAGGCCAAATTATACCTAGAGCCATCTAGAGTCCCCTAAGTATCTGATAACAGAAGAATGTTTTTTATTGATTTAAAATGGAAAATGCAGCATTTGGTCACTAGATGGGGCTAATTATTATAGGAAATTCCTATGAGACATAGCACCACCTAGAGGCCAAATGATACTTAGCACACCTAGAAGGCCCCTAAGTGTCTGATAACAGAAGAATGTTTTACATTGATTTAAAAGGAAAAAAAAACACATTTTGCCACTAGACGGAGCTAATTATTATAGGAAATTCCTATGAGACTTAGGGCCACCTAGAGGCCAAATGAGACTTAGCACCACCTAGAGGCTGAATGAAACTTCGAGGTCCCTATTTGTTTTTTATTGATTTAAAATGGAAATACAGCAACTGGCCACTAGATGGGGCTAATTATTATTATAGGAAATTCCTATGAGACATAGCACCACCTAGAGGCCAAATGAGACATAGCGCCACCTAGAGGCCAAATGAGACAGAGCGCCACCCGGAGGCCAAAAGAGACATAGCGCCACCTAGAGGCCAAATGAGACAGAGCGCCATCTAGAGGCCAAATGAGACAGAGCGCCACCTAGAGGCCAAATGAGACATAGCGCCACATATAGGCCGAATGAGACAGAGCGCCACCTAGAGGCCAAATGAAACTTAGCACCACCTAGAGGCTGAATGATACTTCGAGGTCCCTATTTGTTTTTTATTGATTTAAAATGGAAATACAGCATCTGGCCACTAGATGGGGCTAATTATTATTATAGGAAATTTCTATGAGACATAGCACCACCTAGAGGCAAAATGAGACATAGCGCCACCTAGAGGCCAAATGAGACAGAGCGCCACCTAGTGGCCAAATGAGACAGAGCGCCACCTAGAGGCCAAATGAGACAGAGCGCCACCTAGAGGCCAAATGAGGCACAGCGCCACCAAGAGGCCAAATGATACTTAGCGCCACCTAGAGGTCAAATGAGGCACAGCGCCACCAAGAGGCCAAATGATACTTAGCGCCACCTAGAGTCCCCTAAGTATCTGATAACAGAAGAATGTTTTTATTGATGTAAAATGGGAAATACAGCATTTGGCCACTAGATGGGGCTAATTATTATATGAAATTCCTATGACACTTAGTGCCACCTAGAGGCCAAATGAGACATAGGGCCACCTAGAGGCTAAGGAGACATAGCGCCACCTAGAGGCCAAATGAAGCATCGCGCCACCTAAAGGCCAAATGAGACATAGTGCCACCTAAAGGCCAAATGATACTTAGGGCCACCTAGAGTCCTCAAAGTATCTGATAACAGAGGAATGTTTTTTATTGATTTAAAATGCGAAATACAGCATTTGGCCAATAGATTCCTATGAGACTTAGCACCACCTAGAGGGCAAATGATACTTAGAGGTCCCGAAATGTCTGATAACAGACTACAATATGTATCATGACACCAATCCAAATATTCCAATGATCTCCCAGCAGTATCTCAGATTTTTCTTCTATTTCCCGGGATCTGAGTCTCCCACAAGTGAGAACCGTTTTGCACCCAGACATCCTGGTGACCCGGCAGGCTGTAAATGGTTGGAGTCACCCCAATACAAATACGGCCCCGCTAATGATATAATTGTGGTGTTGGCAGACACAGTGCGGGGGGGGGGGATCCATCTCCTTTCCCATGACTCTGAGTGTTGGAATCATTTATCGGCAGTTAGGAGTCTCATATGTGAGGCCGGGAGGCCTATTGAACAGGGTGGAGCTCGGCCTGAACTTTAACCCTTTCCTCATTCTCTCATGAGCCGGCTATGATCCCGTAATTAATAACGGGGAGAGGAGGAGAAGTTCATCCCAAGAGTTTCTATTTAAAGGGGCTTTCCATGTTCAGTGCAAACACCAGAACTGCCACAATTCCACGCACGTTAACACGCAACACAACATGCAATGCAGTAGAGGGGCCATAAAGAAAAATCTTCCTAATGGGGAGCAGAGGGCGAAAAAAAATATTACCCCACAACTCCAGGCTGTTGCAGGGCAGTTGAATGGGTTGTGTTTGGCAAAGATAGTGCCCACCGTCTGTGACCTGTCATACAACTTTTGCCCCGCTACAGCACCACAACCGTGCCTGTGTGTACTAATATGGCTAGAGAACATGTTAACTTGCAGCTGGGCAGTGGTTAAATTGGTAGCGGAACTCCAGGCTGTTGCAGGGCAGTTGAATGGGTTGTGTTTGGCAAAGATAGTGCCCACCGGCTGTGACCTGTGGTACAATTTTTGCCACACTGCAGCATGACCTAGTCAGTGTACTAGTATGGTCAATGGGCACAATGGCTGGGTGGTGGTTAAACTGTGGCGCAAATGACCGTTGAACCCCCCTTTACATGTTATTGCAGAGCAGTTGAATGGATCGCATTAGGCAAAGATAGTGCCCACCGACTCTAAACTGTGGTACAATTTTTTGCCACGCTGCAGCAAGTCCGTGTCTGTGTGGACTACTGTGGCAAGAGCCCATGTTAACTTGCAGCTGGGTGGAGATTAAACCGTGGGGCAACCGCCTGTTGAGCCCCTCCCCAATTACAGGTTATTGAAGGGCAGTTGATTGAGTCAGATTTGGCAAAGATAGTGCCCATCGACTGTGACCTGCGGTACAATTTTTGCCACGCTGCAGCATGACCTAGTCAGTGTGCTGGTATGGTCAATGGGCATGATGGCTGGGTGGTGCTTAAACGGTGGCGCAACTGCCTGTTGAACTCCCCTTTACAGGTTATTGCAGAGCAGTTGAATGGGTCGTATTAGGCAAAGATAGTGCCCACCGACTGTGACCTGTGGTTCAATTTTTTGCCATGCCACAGCATGGCTGCACCAGTGAGTACTGTTAAATTGTGGCTGGGCGATTGGGGGGGGGTGGTAATACCTCAACAGCCGATACTTAAGGTTCCCTCCATTATACGTGGTTGTGGGGTGGCCCCATTCCCTTGAATGGGGTGCGTTTGGCAGTACCCGCTGACTGTGATCTGTGGTATCATTTCCACCATGCTGCACCGTGTACTAACATGGCTATTGGATATGGTGACTTGCGGCTGGGTGACCAGGGGGTGGTAAACTTCTTACCTCTACTGCCTGACGGGCAAGTCCCCTCTTAGACAGTTGTCACCACAACAAGTGTCCCCATTGGAAGATTTTCCCTCTATTCTTGATCTGGTGACCACCCAAGATTTTGGATTTTCCTATCACTTTCAGCCCAGGTGACCACCATGGTGATCTGGACACAGAATGAGGCTAAATCTCCCCGATGGGGACACAGAGCAATAAAAACCTACCAGGGTTTCCAACCCTCCCACATTCTATCCAAAACAAACAAAAAAAAAAAAAGCATAAACTGAGTAGTTGCACCAAATATCCCTCTATTGGCTATTCTCCTTATCTCTACAGTAAGGACACACCACAATACTAAATGTATCCTTTGTATTTTTTTAAATCCTAAATTAAAACCTTACTTCTTACATAGAATAAAAAGGGAGAAAAAAAAAGTAAGAGCTCCGGGGGGTTTGGATTGGACACGAGTCTGACTCAAACTCTGTCTATTCGTGGTTTGGCGAGCGGGCAAACAATGATTTGGCTGTTAGAACTAGAAGTCTGCCCTCAGGGCTGGGACAAGGGGTGGGCAGAAGGGGCGGCTGCCCTGGGCACTGTGGTTTTATGTGAGGTGGACGGGGGGGGGGGGGGGGTTATGTTGACAGGGGAGATTTGGAGGGTGGCAGGGGATAAGAATTGTTTTAGGGGTTGATTGGGGTGTATTTATTCATGCTAGGAGGGGA
The DNA here is from genome assembly GCA_037952925.1 of Lithobates clamitans. NCBI lineage: Eukaryota > Metazoa > Chordata > Amphibia > Anura > Ranidae > Lithobates > Lithobates clamitans. The sequence continues at coordinate 133,907 of JBBGZY010003393.1, read as the reverse complement.
AATTTTTTGGGGGGGGGGGATTGGATTTGAGCTAAGGAGGGGGATTGGGGGGAGAATTAGTGCTGGGAGGGTGCATTCGGAGTGGAAGGAGAGGATTTCTGCTTGGAAGGAAATTTGAGGGGTAGTGGATTTCTGCTAGGATGGCTGATTTTTTTTTTGGGGGGGGGGAATTGTGCTAAAAAGGGGAGATTGGGGAGAGAACTTGTGCTAGGAGGGGAATTTTTTATGGGGGGGTGGGGGGGTGGTTGTGCTAGTAGGGATGATTGGGTTGTATTTATTCATGCTAGGAGGGGAATTTTTTTTTTGGGGGGGGGGGGGATTTGTGCTAAGAAGGGGGATTGGGGGGAGAATTTTTGCTGGGAGGGGGCATTCGGAGTGGGAGGAGAGGATTTCTGCTTGGAGGGAAATTTGAGGGGTAGAGGATTTCTGCTAGGAAGGGTGATTTTCTTTTTGCGGGGGGGGGGGGGGTGCTAGTAGTGATGATTGGGGTGTATTTATTTATGCTAAGAGGGGAAATTTGGAGGGGGGTGGGCGGGATTTGTGCTAATAGGGGAGATTGGGGCAAGAGTTTGTGCTAGGAGGGGAATTTTTTATGGGGGGGGGGGGGTTGTGCTAGTAGGGATGATTGGGGTGTATTTATTCATGCTAGGAGGGGAAATTTGGGGGGGATTTTTGCTAAGAAGGGGGATTGGGGGGGGGAATGTGTTGGGAGGGGGCATTCAGAGAGGGAGTAGAGGATTTGTGCTAGGAAGGGTGATTTTTTTTTGGGGGGGGGTGCTGGTAGTGATGATTGGGGTGTATTAATTTATGCTAAGAGGGGAAATTGGGGGGTGGGGATTTGTGCTGGGAGGGGGAATTTTTTTTGGGGGGGTGGGATTTGTGCTAAGAAAGGGGATGGGGGGAGAATTTGTGCTGGGAGGGGGCATTCGGAGTGGGAGGAGAGGATTTTTACTTGGGGGGGCAATTTGAGGGGTAGAGGATTTCTGCTAGGAAGGGTGTTATTTTTTTGGGGGGAGTGGCGAATTTGGAGAGGGGGAGGATTTGAGCTTGGAGGGGGGATGGGGCAAAGATTTGTGCTGGAAGGGGGGTTTTCAGCAGGGGGGCAGATTTGTACAGGAAGGAGGGGGAATTTTTGCTTAGGGGGTTAGCATGCAGATTAGTGCTTGATTTTTTTAGGGAGAGGGGGGGAATTTTGCTATGTTTGCTCTGGGCTCTAGATGGCCTTGTCCCAGCACTGTCTGCACTACTTTCCTGCATCTTTGGTGCGACTTCAGGGCCATAGACTGCAATGTTAAAATCACAAAAGTTGCACAACAGTATTCAACTTCAGAGGGTTTTTAACCAAAGCTGAAGTCACATATTAATAAAGCCAAATGAAAGTCGCATTGAAGATGCATCAAGTCGCAGCTCACTGAGCCTGCAGCGTACTATCAGATTGGAACAGTTACAGTCTTCATTACAAATTCTTACGTTTATGTTTATTTATTTTTTAATCAAAATAAAAAAAGTGGACTGTCCCTTTAACAACAATATTTATTAAATAAGTGGCGTTCCTCCGGATGGGTCCCGGAACATGACGTTCACCAGCAGTGAATCCCGAGGACTGGCTGCGTATGTTGCAGGATGCAATCGCCGCTAATTGGCGATAATCTCATTTCTCTGTCCCTGTATGTCCGGGAATATCTCATCCCTCCCGGATAATGGGATGCTCTGGATCCGGAATACTGATGCTCTCTCAGAAAGCCCCGCCGCGGGTTCTTCCGAACTGAGCGCAGTCTGTCCCGCGGTAAATAATTCACCGAAAGCACACAATAACAAACACAACATTGTTACACGCAAAACAGCCGCTGACCTCAGAGGAGGGGGCAGAGACACTGATCATTATTCCCAAACCAACAATCTGGCCTTAGGAGAGTCACATGATGGACGCTACGAGGGCGACACACTCTGCGGACACAGCCGTCCTCCTGTTCTCTACAAGGGGAAATGGTAATGGGGGTCATGGTACTAACACTCAACTCCGCATAAAAAGGACACGCGGTAACGCCGCTCTGTGTTCATTATCATTACATGTCTTTTTTCTTCACTTTAAAAGGAATCTATACTAAGAAAGTACAGAGACTGACGCGTTTTGGTTCTGGAAAGAGTAGGGATTGCTTAAATCTGCCCTCCAGTCTTGCACAGTTGTACAGACTCATCTCCTGGACTGACATAGCTTCCTCTGATTTCACTGCACACTGTGAGCTTCTCAGTCTATACCCAGGAGAGATAGTCTATACCCAGGAGAGATAGTCTATACCTAGGAGAGATAGTCTATACCTAGGAGAGATAGTCTATACCTAGGAGAGATAGTCTATACCCAGGAGAGATAGTCTATACCCAGGAGAGATAGTCTATACCCAGGAGACATAGTCTATACCCAGGAGAGATAGTCTATACCCAGGAGAGATAGTCTATACCCAGGAGAGATAGTCTATACCTAGGAGAGATAGTCTATACCTAGGAGAGATAGTCTATTCCCAGGAGAGATAGTCTATACCCAGGAGAGATAGTCTATACCCAGGAGAGATAGTCTATACCCAGGAGAGATAGTCTATACCCAGGAGAGATAGTCTATACCTAGGAGAGATAATCTATTCCCAGGAGAGATAGTCTATACCCAGGAGACATAGTCTATACCCAGGAGAGATAGTCTATACCCAGGAGAGATAGTCTATACCCAGGAGAGATAGTCTATACCTAGGAGAGATAGTCTATACCTAGGAGAGATAGTCTATTCCCAGGAGAGATAGTCTATACCCAGGAGAGATAGTCTATACCCAGGAGAGATAGTCTATACCCAGGAGAGATAGTCTATACCCAGGAGAGATAGTCTATACCTAGGAGAGATAATCTATTCCCAGGAGAGATAGTCTATACCCAGGAGAGATAGTCTATACCCAGGAGAGATAGTCTTTACCTAGGAGAGATAGTCTATACCTAGGAGAGATAGTCTATACCTAGGAGAGATAGTCTATACCCAGGAGAGATAGTCTATACCCAGGAGAGATAGTCTATACCCAGGAGAGATAGTCTTTACCTAGGAGAGATAGTCTATACCTAGGAGAGATAGTCTATACCCAGGAGAGATAGTCTATACCCAGGAGAGATAGTCTATACCCAGGAGAGATGGTCTATACCCAGGAGAGATGGTCTATACCCAGGAGAGATAGTCTATTCCCAGGAGAGATAGTCTATACCCAGGAGAGATAGTCTATACCCAGGAGAGATAGTCTATACCTAGGAGAGATAGTCTATACCTAGGAGAGATAGTCTATACCTAGGAGAGATAATCTATTCCCAGGAGAGATAGTCTATACCCAGGAGAGATAGTCTATACCCAGGAGAGATAGTCTATACCCAGGAGAGATAGTCTATACCTAGGAGAGATAGTCTATACCTAGGAGAGATAGTCTATACCCAGGAGAGATAGTCTATACCCAGGAGAGATAGTCTATACCCAGGAGAGATGGTCTATACCCAGGAGAGATGGTCTATACCCAGGAGAGATAGTCTATACCCAGGAGAGATAGTCTATTCCCAGGAGAGATAGTCTATACCCAGGAGAGATAGTCTATACCTAGGAGAGATAGTCTTTACCTAGGAGAGATAGTCTATACCTAGGAGAGATAGTCTATACCTAGGAGAGATAGTCTATACCCAGGAGAGATAGTCTATACCCAGGAGAGATAGTCTATACCCAGGAGAGATAGTCTATACCCAGGAGAGATAGTCTTTACCTAGGAGAGATAGTCTATACCTAGGAGAGATAGTCTATACCCAGGAGAGATAGTCTATACCCAGGAGAGATAGTCTATACCCAGGAGAGATGGTCTATACCCAGGAGAGATGGTCTATACCCAGGAGAGATAGTCTATACCCAGGAGAGATAGTCTATACCCAGGAGAGATAGTCTATTCCCAGGAGAGATAGTCTATACCCAGGAGAGATAGTCTATACCCAGGAGAGATAGTCTATACCCAGGAGAGATAGTCTATACCCAGGAGAGATGGTCTATACCCAGGAGAGATGGTCTATACCCAGGAGAGATGGTCTATACCCAGGAGCGATAGTCTATACCCAGGAGAGATAGTCTATACCCAGGAGAGATAGTCTATACCCAGGAGAGATAGTCTATACCCAGGAGAGATAGTCTATACCCAGGAGAGATGGTCTATACCCAGGAGAGATGGTCTATACCCAGGATAGATAGTCTATACCCAGGAGAGATAGTCTATACCTAGGAGAGATAGTCTATACCTAGGAGAGATAGTCTATACCCAGGAGAGATAGTCTATACCCAGGAGAGATAGTCTATACCCAGGAGAGATGGTCTATACCCAGGAGAGATGGTCTATACCCAGGAGAGATAGTCTATACCTAGGAGAGATAGTCTATACCCAGGAGAGATAGTCTATACCCAGGAGAGATAGTCTATACCCAGGAGAGATAGTCTATACCCAGGAGAGATAGTCTATACCTAGGAGAGATAGTCTATACCTAGGAGAGACAGTCTATACCCAGGAGAGATAGTCTATACCCAGGAGAGATGGTCTATACCCAGGAGAGATGGTCTATACCCAGGAGAGATAGTCTATACCCAGGAGAGATAGTCTATACCCAGGAGAGATAGTCTATACCCAGGAGAGATAGTCTATACCCAGGAGAGATAGTCTATACCTAGGAGAGATAGTCTATACCTAGGAGAGATAGTCTATACCCAGGAGAGATAGTCTATACCCAGGAGAGATGGTCTATACCCAGGAGAGATGGTCTATACCCAGGAGAGATAGTCTATACCCAGGAGAGATAGTCTATACCTAGGAGAGATAGTCTATACCTAGGAGAGATAGTCTATACCCAGGAGAGATAGTCTATACCCAGGAGAGATAGTCTATACCCAGGAGAGATGGTCTATACCCAGGAGAGATGGTCTATACCCAGGAGAGATGGTCTATACCCAGGAGAGATAGTCTATACCCAGGAGAGATAGTCTATACCTAGGGGAGATGGTCTATACCCAGGAGAGATGGTCTATACCCAGGAGAGATAGTCTATACCCAGGAGAGATAGTCTATACCTAGGGGAGATGGTCTATACCCAGGAGAGATGGTCTATACCCAGAAGAGATAGTCTATACCCAGGAGAGATAGTCTATTCCCAGGAGAGATAGTCTATACCCAGGAGAGATAGTCTATACCCAGGAGAGATAGTCTATACCCAGGAGAGATAGTCTATACCTAGGGGAGATGGTCTATACCCAGGAGAGATAGTCTATTCCCAGGAGAGATAGTCTATACCCAGGAGAGATAGTCTATACCCAGGAGAGATAGTCTATACCTAGGGGAGATGGTCTATACCCAGGAGAGATAGTCTATACCCAGGAGAGATAGTCTATACCTAGGGGAGATAGTCTATACCCAGGAGAGATAATCTATTCCCAGGAGAGATAATCTATACCCAGGAGAGATAATCTATACCCAGGAGAGATAGTCTATACCCAGGAGAGATAGTCTATACCCAGGAGAGATAGTCTATACCCAGGAGAGATAGTCTATACCCAGGAGAGATATTCTATACCCAGCAGAGATAGTCTATACCCAGGAGAGATAGTCTATACCCAGGAGAGATAGTCTATACCTAGGAGAGATAGTCTATACCCAGGAGAGATAGTCTATACCTAGGGGAGATAGTCTATACCCAGGAGAGATAGTCTATACCTAGGGGAGATAGTCTATACCCAGGAGAGATAGTCTATACCTAGGAGAGATAGTCTATACCCAGGAGAGATAGTCTATTCACAGGAGAGATAGTCTATACCCAGGAGAGATAGTCTATTCCCAGGAGAGATAGTCTATACCCAGGAGAGATAGTCTATACCCAGGAGAGATAGTCTATACCCAGGAGAGATAGTCTATACCCAGGAGAGATAGTCTATACCCAGGAGAGATAGTCTATACCTAGGGGAGATAGTCTATACCCAGGAGAGATAGTCTATACCTAGGAGAGATAGTCTATACCCAGGAGAGATAGTCTATACCTAGGGGAGATAGTCTATACCCAGGAGAGATAGTCTATACCTAGGGGAGATAGTCTATACCCAGGAGAGATAGTCTATACCTAGGAGAGATAGTCTATACCCAGGAGAGATAGTCTATACCTAGGAGAGATAGTCTATACCCAGGAGAGATAGTCTATACCTAGGAGAGATAGTCTATACCCAGGAGAGATAGTCTATACCTAGGAGAGATAGTCTATACCCAGGAGAGATAGTCTATACCTAGGAGAGATAATCTATACCCAGGAGAGATAGTCTATACCTAGGAGAGATAGTCTATACCCAGGAGAGATAGTCTATACCCAGGAGAGATAGTCTATACCCAGGAGAGATGGTCTATACCCAGGAGAGATGGTCTATACCCAGGAGAGATAGTCTATTCCCAGGAGAGATAGTCTATACCCAGGAGAGATAGTCTATACCCAGGAGAGATAGTCTATACCTAGGAGAGATAGTCTATACCCAGGAGAGATAGTCTATACCTAGGAGAGATAGTCTATACCCAGGAGAGATAGTCTATACCTAGGAGAGATAGTCTATACCCAGGAGAGATAGTCTATACCTAGGAGAGATAGTCTATACCCAGGAGAGATAGTCTATACCTAGGAGAGATAGTCTATACCCAGGAGAGATAGTCTATACCTAGGAGAGATAATCTATACCCAGGAGAGATAGTCTATACCCAGGAGAGATAGTCTATACCCAGGAGAGATAGTCTATACCTAGGAGAGATAATCTATACCCAGGAGAGATAGTCTATACCTAGGAGAGATAGTCTATACCCAGGAGAGATAGTCTATACCCAGGAGAGATAATCTATACCCAGGAGAGATAGTCTATACCTAGGAGAGATAGTCTATACCCAGGAGAGATAGTCTATACCTAGGAGAGATAATCTATACCTAGGGGAGATAGTCTATACCCAGGAGAGATAGTCTATACCTAGGAGAGATAGTCTATACCCAGGAGAGATAGTCTATACCTAGGAGAGATAATCTATACCCAGGAGAGATAGTCTATACCCAGGAGAGATAGTCTATACCTAGGAGAGATAGTCTATACCCAGGAGAGATAGTCTATACCCAGGAGAGATAGTCTATACCCAGGAGAGATAATCTATTCCCAGGAGAGATAGTCTATACCCAGGAGAGATAGTCTATACCCAGGAGAGATAGTCTATACCCAGGAGAGATAGTCTATACCCAGGAGAGATAGTCTATACCCAGGAGAGATAGTCTATACCCAGGAGAGATAGTCTATACCCAGGAGAGATAGTCTATACCCAGGCTGACTGAAAACACCCGGAATGGACAGGTGACAGTTAATGGTGGTGAATCAGACAGAACTTAGCCTCGCTCATCCCGCCTCTCCCCCACCTCTCTCTTTATCTCTAATCAGCATAAAAATGTAACCCCCCCTTCTCCTTACTTTACTGCTAATAGATCTCATTCTGAGAATCTGAAATGAGTCAGAGCACCCAGAAAATAACGTAATACTCTGTCCGCCTCAGACTAGCACACATCTATCTGAATCAGCACTGCCAGATCTTATAAAAAAAAAATAATAATTACAGTGTATTCTACTGACTGATTTATTTCAAAATAAATATATATACACAGTATAATATACATATATGTGGATACTGTATATATACCGTATATATATATATATATATATATATATATATATATATATATATATATATATTATTTTTAATATAATACAGGATTTATGTAGCGCCTATATATATATATATATATACACATGGTGCCTTGAAAAAGTATTTATACCCCTTGACATTTTCCACATTTTGTCATGTTACAACCAAAAACATAAATGTATTTTATTGGGATTTTATGTGATAGACCAACACAAAGTGGCACATAATTGTGAAGTGAAAGGAAAATGATAAATGTTTTTCAACATTTGTTAGAAATAAATATGTGAAAAGTGTGGGGGGTACATTTGTATTCAGTCCCCTTTACTCTGATACCCCTAACTAAAATCTAGTGGTACCAATTGCCTTCAGAAGTCACCTAATTAGTAAATAGAGTCCGCCTGTGTGTAATTTATTGTCAGTATAAATACAGCTGTTCTGTGAAGCCGTACTTTGTAGAACCCCCTTTCTATACAATTACACCTGTAAGTCTTTTTGGGGATGTCTCTACCAGCTTTGCACATCTAGAGAGGGACATTATTGTCCATTCTTCTTTGCAGAATATCTCAAGCTCTGTCAGATTGGATGGAGAGCGTCTGTAAACAGCAATTGTCAAGTCTTGCCACAGATTCTCAATAGGATTTAGGTCTGGACTGTGACTGGGCAATTCTAACACATGAATATGCTTTGATCTAAATCATTCCATTGTAGCTCTGGCTGGATGTTTCGGGTCGTTGTCCTGCTGGAAGGTGAACCTCCACCCCAGTCTCAAGTCTTTTGCAGACTCTAACAGGTTTTCTTCTAAGATTGTCCTGTATTTGTCTCCATCCATCTTCCCATCAACTCTGACCAGCTTCCCTGTCCCTGCTGAAGAAAAGCATCCCCACCACATGATGCTGCCACCACCCACATGATGCTGCCACCACCATGTTTCACGGTGGGGATGGTGTGTGTTGCTCTATCACATAAAATCCCAATAAAATACATTTACGTTTTTTGGTTGTAACATGACAAAATGTGGAAAATTTCAAGGGCTGTGAATACTTTTTCAAGGCACTGTATGTCCTATCCATGCAGAAGGCATTTGACATTTTGTACAGCACTACGCTCACTGTTGGTGCTATATAAATCCTGTATATTAATAATAATAATAATAGAGAGCAGACTGGAGCAGATACGTTGTGACGGTAGAGCAGTCTGGACTATCCGGAGAATCTCACGTATCTTCTCTACACGCACAACCGCCAGCGACGGAAACGAGGCAACGTCTCTGCTTTGAAAGTAAACCCAAACCGTTAACCCCTTCCCCACCGCCAGCTGCCAGGCTTTGACTTTATATGGTGACTCCATATCTCTTCACCCAACCGTCACAGGAAGATCCAGACAACGCATGCTGCTGAGAAGCTGAACTAAAGAGCTTGCAATTAAATATAACGTCCTACAAATACTGATCTGTTATTTAGATGTTTGCGTAATCATCAGGTAAAGGTGAGCGCTCACATACCAATACCATCATACAATCATACAACCGACCCATCAATGACACTAAAACGATAAAATAGAATGAAGAAACGCGAACCAAAGATTCGATCGACTTAGCCTTGGTTCACACTGCTGCGACTTGAGACACATAAAGTCGCATGACAAGAGAAAACACATTTATTTCAAAGTCGGACGTTTCAATCAATGTTTCTCAAGTCACAGCGACTTTTTAAAAAAAATGGTTCCTGCGCTACTTTGACGCGACTTGGTTGCCATTTATGAATCTGCATAGTTGCACTGGAAATCGCATGGGTCGCAGCGGTGTCAACCGAGGCTTAGCGAGCTGTCAGATCTGCCAAGACGATCAGCTGTCTTCGAATTTTGTTGATTGCTTCCGAGCGATCAAACATATACCTATATGTGTTTCAGGAGAGCCAATCGCAATTCAGATTGATTAAGTGATCAATTTTTATAGATCCTTTACATTTAGAATGGATAGATCATAGTTCAAAATGCACAATGGTGGTCGATTTTATTTCAAAACAATCGAATCAGCAAACATTCAAATAGGCATGACCTCCCTTTCCGATCGATTTAGACCTGATTTAGATCGGATTCAAGCAAACTGAGTTGATCGGCCAGGGAAAAGAATGATCGATCCTTTTGCATTGATGGGCAGCACTATTGGTGGCCGTATGCACTTTGCAATTCAATCAAAATGATCGAATAAGCAAACAATCAAATAGCCATAACTTCCTATTCGATCAGTTTAGACTTTGGATTGGAGATTGGATTTCATCAAACTAGGTTGATCAGTCAGGGCTGAAAATGATCAATCGTTTTGCATTGATTGGCAACCTTGAGATGATTTGTGAATCTAATCATATTTTGATTGTTCAGATTATGAGATTGGAAGCAGAGATACGACCATAAACCTGTGATTGTATCTTCCAGTTATTGATTGAACTCCACTTCTTCAACTCTACTTCTTTGTGTGTGTGTCATATTGATTGAGAGGATTGATTGAGTGGGTTGTCAAATATTTATATTATCAGAGATCGATTGGAAAATAAAACAATCATTTATCAAAGAGTGTATGGTCACCATAAAATGCTTTAGGCATTAATCTGATCGTACCTTGATCAGATTCTGAGATTGCATGGTGGAAACAGATACAATGGTTTCTGCCAACGATTGGTCAAAATCTACCTCCAGTTTTTAGGTCTGCACACCTCCCCAATATTATAGCCAGCACCTAGAATCCTCCTACAGAAATGGGGGCGCAGACCCCCCAGGTGATCAGTCCGACCACCCTACAACAATCATCCAATGGACAACACAAATACCGCCAAACCCAGACAATGGTCAGACAAACAGCTATACATGTGCTAACAGAAAAGATCAATAACTAAGGAACTATTGATGACTTGGGAAGGATATGTGGAGCTTTCTTATTATTACAAGGATCTTGGCAGATTTATTTTTGGGGGTTTTGGTCGCTTAATTTAATTTCAAAACACAAATTCACCAATTTTTTAACAGGCCCCAAAAAGTCCAGAATGTAGAGAAAGGGGTAAAAAATACACAATAAAAGCACATGATTGTGCGCTCCCAGTCCTCTCCATGACTCCTCTCCGTTATCTCTCACCTCACTCTCTTCTCTAGATATCTATTTCTTCTCATTATCTCTCTGCTCTTTATCGCTATCTCTTCTCTGTCTCATCTCTCTATCTCTGTGCCTTCTCACAACTCTCTTTGTCTCTTCTCCCCTTCTTCACTTTATCTCTCTCTGTCTCTTCTATCTCTCTCTTATCTCTCTCTGTCTCTTCTATCTCTCTCTTATCTCTCTCAGTCTCTTCTATCTCTCTTCTATCTCTCTCAGTGTCTTCTCACTACCTCTCTCTTATCTCTATCTTTTCTCTGTCTGCTCTCTATCTCTGCTTCCTATTTATCCTATTCATCTCTTCTTTCTATCTCTACTCTCTGTCCTCTCACTTTCTTCTTTCTCACCCTCTCTTCTCTGTCCTCTCTCTCTCATCTCACTCCTCTATTTTTCTTCTCTCACTTCTCTCTGTCTTTCTTCTTTCTCTCACTTCTCTCTGTCTTTCTTTCTGTCCTCTCTCTTCTCTCTCGTCTCTGTCATCTCTCTCTTTCTTCTTTTTCTCTCTCTTTTCTCTCTGTCCTCTCTTTCTTCTTTCTCTCTCTTCCCTTTCTTCTCTCTCTCTTCTCTCTGCCTTTGTTCTCTTTATGCTTTTCTTCTGTCTCTGTCTTTTTCTCTGTCCAACCCTTTCTCATCTTTTCTCTCTCTATTTCTTTTTCCATCACTCGCTCATATTTCTCATTCGCTCTCTTTATCTCTCTCTCTCTGTGTCTCTCTCTATTTTTGTCTTTTATCTATCTTCTCTATCTTAGCTGCACTTTAATACTTTATCTATCTTCTCTTTGTTTTCTCACTCTGTATCTCTCTCTTTTTCCTCTCCATCTCTTTCCTCTGTCTTTCTGTTTCTCCCCGTCATGTTTTTCCTCCTTCACCATCTCTCTCTTTATCCTTCTTCTCTCATTTTCTCTCTATCCTTCTCTCATTGCTCTTCTCTCTCTCTATCCTTCTCCTCTCATTTCTCTTCTCTCTCTCTCTCTCTCTCTCTCTCTCTCTCTCTCTCTCTCTCTCTCTCTCTCTCCCTCTCTCTCTCTCTCTCTCTCCCTCTCTCCCTCTCCCTCTCCCTCTCCCTCTCTCTCTCTCTCTCTCTCTCTCTCTCTCTCTCTCTCTCTCTCTCTCTCTCCTTCTCTCATTTCTCTTCTCTCTCTCTATCCTTCTCTCATTTCTCTTCTCTCTCTCTCTATCCTTCTCTTCTAATTTCTCTTCTCTCTCTCTATCCTTCTCTCATTTCTCTTTTCTCTCTCTCTATCCTTCTCCTCTAATTTCTCTTCTCTCTCTCTATCCTTCTCTCATTTCTCTTCTCTCTCTCTATCCTTCTCTCATTTCTCTTTTCTCTCTCTCTATCCTTCTCCTCTCATTTCTTTTTTCTCTCCTGGGCCATCACACTTAATGCAACAAGCGCTAAAATGCAAAAGACAAGTCAAAGCAGCACCATTCCAGAACTCCAGCAGTGCCATTCATTGTGAGTGGTTCCCCCGATGCCCCGTCTGGTAGAGACCAGCACACAACCCGGCACATCGCAGTAAATGTACCGCATGTACCACATGTACCGCATGTACGCATGTACCACATGTAGCGCATGTACCACATGTACCGCATTGTACCGCATGTACCACATGTAGCGCATGTACCGCATGTACCGCATGTAGCGCATGTACCGCATGTACCGCATGTACCGCATGTAGCGCATGTAGCGCATGTAGCGCATGTAGCGCATGTACTGCATGTAGCGCATGTAGCGCATGTAGCGCATGTACTGCATGTAGCGCATGTAGCGCATGTAGCGCATGTACCGCATGTAACGCATGTAGCGCATGTAGCGCATGTAGCGCATGTACTGCATGTACCCCATGTACCGCATGTAACACATGTAGCGCATGTAGCGCATGTAGCGCATGTACTGCATGTACCACATGTTGCAGAGCAGTGTTGTAAACAAACAATAGTGCCATGCACATTATTTTTTATCCATTGGTGTCAGAATAAATGGGCTTTCTTGAAGCAATGCACATGAATGCATGTCATAATGTGTGTGCATTAAACGCCTAAATGTGGATGGGCCCTGTGCCCGCCCCTCTCCCTCCGTTCTGTCTATGCATGCACATGGTCCCAGTATATGGAATTATAATACTCTCTCTTCTGATTGGGTTTGCACTTTGTAAATCCCAGCCATCAGTCACTGCGCCCCCCCCCCCCCCGTGTACCCGCAGCCTGCGGATTGTCAGCACACGGGACAAGCCCTCACTCCTCTCTTCTCATACATTCTAAGGATTAACCTGATACATTTATTGATCTCCATTTAACCCTTTCCTCCTCCGGCCCCCCAGGGCAGAGGGCGCTGTACATGCAAAGCCGACCACAATCCTCCTATCAGCAATCAATATCAACTTTTTATACTTTCTGAATGAATAAAACAATATTTTAAAAAAAACAAAAAGAACTTTGTATCACATTTTATAAACATCTGCAGCAGCTGTTCAATCATCTTCCCCAGCAGCTGAGACTTCTGCCCTCTGGCTGGGCGAGGGACTACAACTCCCAGCATTCCCCACCAGGACCCCCAACCAGAATCTTCCCACCAGTTTGTCCTTCTCTGGAGGTCTTTGCATTAGAAAAGCAAAAAGAGTGGAAGGATCCCCCCACCCCAACCCTCGCCCCTGGAATGGGGGGGTCACCCCCTTTACTCACCAACAGCCAGCTGTGGGGCAGTTAAAGGGGCCACCAGCAGGAAAAGGGTACATATCCAAGACCACCGAACTCCTGTCTGCGGGCCAAATTCCCAACTTGTCCCATCCCAGACTTTTGTTGCACTCATCACCCGGCCTGCCTTCCCCCTCTCTATATATATATATTTCCAGCTGTGGTGACTCGGGCCCCTCCCCCATCCTTCTCTACGTAGGCTGGCCCCTCCCCCCCCTTAATCTGTAACAAGACTCTCCCCCGCCCCCAGGGCTTACACATCCAGATGTGTCTTTGTCACAGCTATTGGGATCTATCTGAGGGGTCAGATCTATGTGTGACCTTAAAGGGGACCCGTACCAAGGACCCCCGGGACATGCAACAGTTTACCAATCCACTTCAACAGGCAGTCTGAGCGAATCTGCGCTAAATCTGAGATTTCTGCGACATCTCCAGACAGATCGAAATTCAGGGAGGCCGATCGCTGCCCAGGAATGTGCTTAAAGGGACGCTCCATTCACAACATTGAAAGGGACGCTCCATTCACAACATTGAAAGGGACGCTCCATTCACACCTATTAAAGGGACGCTCCATTCACATAATTTAAAGGGATGCTCCATTCACATAATTTAAATTATGTGAATGGAGCGTCCCTTTAATAGGTGTGAATGGCACGTCCCTTTAAAGGGACGCTCCATTCATATAGTTTAAAGGGATAATCCATTCACATAATTTAAAGAGACGCTTCATTTACACAATTTAAAGGGACACTCCATTCATATAGTTTAAAGGGACGATCCATTCCCATAATTTAAAGGGACGCTTCATTTACACCATTTAAAGGGACGCTCCATTCACACCATTTAAAGGGACGCTCTATTCACATAATTTAAAGGGACGCTCCATTCACACCATTTAAAGGGATGCTCCATTCACATAATTTAAAGGGACGCTCCATTCACACCATTTAAAGGGATGCTCCATTCACACCATTTAAAGAGACGCATCATTCACACTATTTAAAGGGACTCTACATTCACCTAATTTAAAGGGACGATCCATTAACACCATTTAAAGAGACACATCATTCACACTATTTAAAGGGACGCTACATTCACCTAATTTAAAGGGACGCGCCATTCACACCAATGTAAAGGGACGCTCCATTTACACCATTTAAAGGGACGCTCCATTCACAACATTTAAAGTGACTCTCCATTCACATAATTTAAAGGGACGATTCATTAACATAATTTAAAGGGACGATCCATTCACATAATTTAAAGGGACGATCAATTCGCACCATTTAAAAAGACGCTCTATTTGCACCATTTAAAGGGACGCATCATTTGCACCATTGAAAGAGATGCTCCATTCGCACCATTTACACATACCTGTACGTGATTTTGCTCCTCCGGGTCTGCAGCATGCATGACCCGATGTCCGCCGGGACCCGCCAATCGTTCCCGAGAGAGACAGAATGGCGCTCTGTCTATGTAAACAAGGCAGATCGCCATTCTGTTAGTAGGGAAGACAGAGATCCTATATTTCTGCTTAGCAGGAGCACGGATCTCTGTCTTTCCCCAGTTAAAGCACCTCCCCCACACAGTTAGCAAGCACCCCCTATCACACATTTAACCCTTTGGTCGCCCCTGATGTTAACCCCTTCCCAGCCAGTGTCATTAGTACAGTGATAGTGCATATTTTTTTTAGCACTGATCCCTGTATTAGTGTCACTGGTTCCTAAAAAAAAGTGACAAAAGTGTTAGCAAGTGTCCGATTTGTCCACCGCAATGTCACAATCCTGCTATGAGTTGCTAATCACCACCATTACTAGTAAAAAAAATAAAAATTCCATAAAAATATCCCATAGTTTGTGGACGCGATAACTTTTGCACAAACCAATCAATATACGATTATTGTGATTTTTTTTTTTTTTTACCAAAAACATGTAGCAGAATACATATCGGCCTAAACTGATGAAGAAATGTATTTTTTAATTTTTTTTTTCATTGGATATGTTTTAGCAGAAAGTAAAAAAATAGTTTTTTTTTTTCAAAATTCTCGGGCTAATTATCAGGCAGAGGTGATCAAATAACCACCAAAAGAAAGCTTTATTTGTGGGGGGGGAAAAAAAAAAGGACATCAATTTTATTTGGGTGCAGTGTCGCACGACCGCGCAATTGTCAGTGAAAGTAACGCAGTGCCGCATCGGAAAAAAAAAATTACCTGGTCGGGAGGGGGGGGGGGGGGGGTGTAAAACTTTCCGAAGCTGAAGTTGCATTGCAACTGCATTGCTGAAAAAAAAAAGCACTACTTTTTGAAAAGAAAAAAAAAAACTGTGCGTGTTGCGACACAAACTACCACAATGCAATGCCTCTGCAGGTAATAGAACTGAATGAGATGTCACTTGTGACGTGTCAATTATGTACTAACAAGGAAAGAAAAAAGGGCGTTACACCAGAAGTAGCGCTGTTCTGTCCAGCAGCCAATCAGCACAGGGTTGTCGATCAATAATATTACACCCTGACCGATCGACTCCATTTGGCAGAATCCAATCTGAGACGAGTCTAAAATAATCAGAAAATGGCAAAAATTGCACACATTCATGCAATGCACAAAAAAAAAACTGCATCCCTTTTGAATAGGTGTGAAGGGAGCCTAAGTGCAAAAAAATACCTGTGGATCCTGACAGAAATCTGGGGAGCAGATAACCTCCTGTACTCTCTGCCTGTGCCGACTGTTATCAGCTACATTGTTTCCGGTTCTCACTGTAGACTACAGAACCCCCCACTCCCCTTGTTATGGAGAGGAGGAGGAGAAGGAGGTCTCCTATTGCCCCAATACACATTCCTGTCCTAGGGGACCCCCCCCACAATCCAAACCAGGCCCTTATCCGAGCATGCAGCCCGGCAGGTCAGGCCACATTCCCTCAACATGGGGGAGGGGGGTGCTTTGGGGCAGGGGGGGGCCCTGCGCTCCCCACCCCAAATCACCTTGTCCTCATGTTGATGGGGACAAGGGCCTCTTCCCGACAAGATTGCAAAAATGCAATTTTGATGTATGGGACACAATGGCCTGAGCACCATTATTCAGCTCACCATCCTATAAACATGCGGTAGGGCTTGGGTGAGTTTTTTGTCTATATTACCTCTTCCTGACAACCCTGGGCTGTGGTTGTCGGGGTCTGCGGGCAGGGGGGGGGGCTTATTGGAATATGCAGGACCCCAGATCCAACCCCCCCCATGTAAATGGTACATAGTATCCATACCCATTCACAAAAAAAAGTGTCAAAAAGTAATAACCACAAGACAGTTTTTGACAAAAACTTTATTAAAAAATTTAAAAAAAGAGTGTTCCTCGATGTAGATCCATCGTCAATCATGACGCCTGCCAGACCCAAAAAATAGAAAAAAGTTATATGGGAGCAGCAGGTGTGCAGACCCAGGAACTCAGCACATGAACGGTAGGAACCCCTCATAATAGACACAGCAGGTGTACAGACCTGGGAATTCAGCACAGGTATGGTGGGAACCCCTCATATTGGTCACAGCAGATGTACAGACCCAAAAACTCAGCACAGGGATGGTGGGAACCCCTCATAATGAGCACAGCAGGTGTACAGACCCGGGAACTCAACACATGGATGGTGGGAACCCCTCATAATCTTAGTCTTAATGCGATAGTTAGGGAAGCAGGTCTGGTAGATGCACACATTAAGCGCTGCCCAGACAGCACGAGGTTCACTTTTTAGCCAGGTAGTAGTCAGAGTAGGATAGATAGGATTTTTTTAAAGGGAGACTCTGCTTTTTTGGCACCTGTGTGTCGGGCAGTAGACTTTTCTGATCACTGTATTCTATCTGTGACTCTGAATGCCCCAGACATGCCACCTAAGGGGAGGGGTATCTGGAGATTGAATTCGGCCCTCCTGGAAGATGAGAGAGTAAGACAATCCTTTGAGGATTTTTTTCAAGCACAGGTAACGATCCTAGACTTTTGCAACAGCAAGTCAGAACGGTGGGAGCTTGTTAAACAGCGGACTATTGGGCTTTTCAAGGCCATAGGAAGAAAGAAGCAGCAAGATAAGTATATCACCTACCAGCGTTTGCGGAGGAAACTTGACCGTCTTGTTTTGAATGGAGGAGATTATGGGGCGATCTCTGAGGTGAAGCTCCTCCTTAGGAGACATCAATATGACCGGCACACCTCTTTGGTTCAGGAGAGGGATTACGGGAAATACCATTCGCCTGACCCTTACCAGAACTGTAAACAGAGCGTAGCAGTTAAGACGGTCAATGGCCTGAGGGACAGTATGGGCTCTCTGATGAAGTCTAGGTCAGGAGATCCTGGAGGTTGTCAGGTCATACTATGCTGATCTCCTGGGAGGAAGGAACCTTGATCGGACAAGGATGTTGGGTTTTTTGGACTCTACACCAGGACTGGAAAGTAATGTTCCTTTGATGAATTTGACAGATGCAATCACTGCAGATGAGGTAATCCAGGCTATTGATAAACTAGCCATCAAGAAAACTCCAGGGCCAGATGGTTTGACAGCCGAGTTTTAAGTTTTAAGACGATCCTGGCTCCCTACCTTGCGGAGGTTTTTAATGGCTGTTTGAATGAGGGTTCTCTCCCTCCCTCCATGAGGCAATCTGCAGTGATCCTTCTGTCAAAGGGTAAAGATCCTTCGATGATTGGGAATTGGCGCCCCATTAGCCTTCTTAATGTCGATAGAAAGATACTGGCAAAGATTTTCTTCTGGCGATTATCACCAGTTGCAGGCAGTTTGTTATCCCACCACCAGCACTGTTCGGTCCAAGGTAGAAGCACTTTCTCAGCGGTGTTAGCTGTCCGGGAGGCCTTGGAGCGTTGTAGGGCTGCTGGTTGGGGTAAATTTTTGCTGACATTGGATGAGGCTAAGGCCTTTGATCGGGTTAATCATGAGTACTTGTGGCTCCTCCTTGACAAATATGGCCTGGAGGGGGGTTTCATTGATTGGCTCAAGATTTTGTACAAAGGGGCTGAAAGCTTTCCTCTGGTTAATGGTTGGGTCGGGCAGCCCTTTGCGGTCGGCTCGGGTGTGCGTCAGGGGTGTCCATTGAGTCCTCTGCTATATGTGTTTGCCATCGACCCCTTCATTAGAAGGCTAGAGAGTGGACCGTTGTGTGGGGTACCTTTGGGCATCGCTGGTGAGCCTCCTTTGAAGGTTGTGGCCTATGCTGATGATGTTTTTGTTTTTATCTCTGGGACTGGGGAGGCGCAGGAGGTGGTCTCAGTGATAGGGTAGTATGCAGAGGCATCTGGTTCAAAGGTCAACCAGGACAAGTGTGAAGCTTTCTGGATGGGTGTGGAAGGTGAGAGCTTTGTTCTCCCGGATGACTTCCCGGAGCCCCAACGAAAAATTTGAGTTCTAGGCATTGATTTCGGCCCAGGTGATTATGGTCATGCAAATTGGGTGAACAGGCTGGAGAATGCCGATGCCAAGGTGGCAAGCTGGAAAGGTTGGCAGCTTTCCTTCAGGGAAAAGGTTGATCTGATCAAGACTTACCTGATTCCGATTTTTCTGTATGTCAGTTTTGTTTGCGTTTTGCCAGTTTCTCTCTATACCAGGATCTATAGTTGTTTCTTCCAGCTGTTATGGGGGAACAGAATAAACCTTGTCAAAAGGAATGTGACTTACCTTCCTAGGCGGGAGGGTGGTCTAGGGATGATTAACCCTGTAGTCTTTTTCTCTCTGATGTTTGTGAAGTACAATCTTGGTAACATGTTGGCAGAGAGACCGCCTGGGTGGGTTGGTATTTTCCAGTCCTGGTTTAGGCCCTTTCTGCAAGACTGAGAAAATGGTGGGCCAGTGAAAAGCCTGAGGGTCAAGCATGAACAGCTCCCGACTTATGTTGCCCCGTGTTTGAAAATGCTTCGGCAGTGGCAAGTAACAGCAGGAGAAGTCAGATCTCTTCCAAGGAAACTTCTTGAGAAGCGGATCATGAGCTCTGCTTTTTGCGAGCCACTGGCCTTAAGGGATTGCCTGGTTTTGGGGGTGGGTTTGCGATTGATTAATTTGGAGAGAATCCCAATGACGTTTAGGGATCAGGCTTGGCTTGCCTTTCATGGAAAACTATATGTGAAGGGCAACTTGAAGTTTCTTTCCATGAGTGATCAGGGCTGCCCGAGAGTGGAGTGTGGAGGAGTGGTGGAGTCCATGGATCACTTTCTACTTCAATGCCCTTTTAATATAGAGGTGTACAAGAGGGTGGGGAGGGCTCTGAATATACCCTTCCTCCCCCATATGAGTTATGCAGAGTGGGTGTAAGGGGCATTCCAGACTCGTCGGGATTGATGATTTGGAAACACTTTTTTTAGTTAGTCTAGTAGTCCGTTATTTCACGTGGAGTGCACACACGGAGTAAAATCCTCCCTGTCGAACTGGTGGTGCAGGACATTCTGGTGAGGTTGGGAAGATTCGGGGTCTTGAGAAAGGCAGGTGGCAGCAGGAGGCCTGGATAAGGGCGTGGGGGAATATCAGGACTCTGTAGCTGCTGCCTGTTGATCGCGGCTTTTCTTTGTATTCCTGTTTCACTCCCCTAGATTTTCAGATCAAATACATTTTTGATAAAAGGCTCCATACATGGTGACGGTGATGTTCCTTAGTCTGGCTCTCCCGTAGGGATTGTGTTGTGGGCAATTTGGTTTGCACCATTTATTATGTTCTTGTTTTGTATAGTCATATTCAATTATTTTGTAAATATGTTTTATTTATTTATTATGGTTTTATTGTATATAAGTTGTTGTTTGGAAGATTTTTCAATAAACAAAATTAACCCCTCATAATGGGCAGAGCAGGTGTACAGACCTGGGAACTCAGCACTGGGATGGTGGAAACCCCATCATAATGGGCACAATAGGTGTAAGGGAGTGTTAGAACCCCTGTCAGTTTTTTTTTGCTTTCTGTGTACCATTGGGGAGGTTTCCCTTCACCTTGTGTCCCATGGCCACAGCAGGAAGGGATATTGAAACATAACACATTATATTACACCGCTTCCTCTTTTAGCTATAGGACAGGAAGTAAAGGAAAATATCCCCAATGAGGACACAGATAGCAAAAACAAAACCTACCAGGGGTTGTAACCCTCCCTCCATTAGGCCCAGTCTTAAATGTTTTGTCTTAAATTCTACTTTAAAGTTTAACTGAAAACATTTAGCTTGCTAAAGCCCCGAGTACCGTACATCATTCCAGTTTTTCTAAAATAACCTTTTGAACCCTAACTTCCTGTCTACATGCCCTCCAGTGATGGCAGCATGGCATTGCTCAGGGTGGGTTTCATGATGGTGACAACAGTGGAAAGGGCCATTAACAGCCTATGGAAAAGCCTGTGTGATGGGGTGACAAGACAGGAGCACAATTGGGAGACGGGGACAGAGCGTTGTCACCCTGTAACAGGAAGTGCCTGGACAAGCACCGTCATGGCAGGATCACCGGGGATTTATGCCACAATGACTGATGGAAGATTTCACTGAATGGGATTGTATTTAAAGTAAAACAAACCAACTCGGGATTTTGTTATAAACAATGTGGGACTGGGGCGGTGAGCTCATACTCAGCTCAGAGGAAATTCTCCGCTTTTCCTTTGAAATCTGAGGAGAAGCCCTGAAGGAGAATTCTGCAGGAGACAGAAGAGAGCAGATCTGGTGTCTCCTGTCCATCCAGGGGGGCCCAGCCAGGATTAACCCTCCAATGACCTTGTGTGTCACTGAACCCGGAGGTATCCCCCTCCCCCCCCCTGGGATTACCCACAGATGTTTGGACATGACATCGTCTCCAGTTTGTTAAATGAGGCAACAAGAAATCTCAATCCAGGGCATCCAATCAGATTTCCCCTTTCAGAACAAGCCAGTATTGCTTATTGGATGCTGCTAATGGCATCCAGAAATTAAGATCGCTGTGTTGAAGGCAACTTGGTCTACTTCAGTCTGTATCTGATAAATACAGTGCTTCCTTGGATTCTTTGGAGAAAGACTGAGCAGGGCTTTCACAGTGCCTCTAGATCACACTGCATCCTCTATACGGTGTATGCTGTAAACCTACCCTCCCCTGGTACACCATCTTTGCAGGGGTGGAGCAGAGCTGTCAATCATTTCTAATTCCCCTTCCCCTCCCCCCTCCCTTCCTTCCTTTCTTCCCTCTCTTCCATCCTTTTCCTTCCTTCCTTCCTTCCTTCCTTCCTTCCTTCCTTCCTTCCTTCCTTCCTTCCTTTCTTTCTTCCTTCCTTCCTCCCCTCTCTTTCATCCTTTCCTCTCTTCCCTTCCCTTCCTTCCTTCCTTTCTTTTTTCCTTCCCTCTCTTCCCTTCCTTTCTTCTCTCCTTCCTTCCTTCTTTCCTTCCCTCCCTCCCTCCCTCCCTCCCTCCCTTCCTTCCTTCCTTCCTTCCTTCCTTCCTTCCTTCCTTCCTTCCTTCCCTCTCTTCTCTTCCCTTCCTTCCTTCCTTCCTTCCTTCCTTCCTTCCTTCCTTCCTTCCTTCCTTCCTTCCTTCCTTCCTTCCTTCTTTCCTTCCTTCCTTCCTTCCTTCCCTCTCTTCTCTTCCCTTCCTTCTCTTCCTTCCTTCCTTCCTTCCTTCCTTCCTTCCTTCCTTCCTTCCTTCCTTCCTTCCTTCCCTCTCTTCTCTTCCCTTCCTTCCTTCCTTCCTTCCTTCCTTCCTTCCTTCCTTCCTTCCTTCCTTCCTTCCTTCCTTCTTTCCTTCCTTCCTTCCCTCCTTCCTTCCTTCCTTCCTTCCTTCCTTCCTTCCTTCCTTCCTTCCTTCCTTCCTTCCTTCCTTCCTTCCTTCCTTCCTTCCCTCTCTTCTCTTCCCTTCCTTCTCTTCCTTCCTTCCTTCCTTCCTTCCTTCCTTCCTTCCTTCCTTCCTTCCTTCCTTCCTTCCTTCCTTCCTTCCTTCCTTCCTTCCTTCCTTCTTTCCTTCCTTCTCTCCTTCCTTCCCTCTCTTCTCTTCTCCTCCTTCCTTCTCTCCTTCCTTCCTTCTTCCCTTCCCTCTCTTCCCTTCCTTCCTTCCTTTCTCCCCTCCCTCCCTTTTTTTTTTTTTCATTTTTTTTCCTTCCCTTCATTACTTTCTTCCTTCACCCCCTCCCTCCCTTATCTCCCTCTTTTCTTCCTCCCTTCCTTTACACAAACTCCGGAATGTGATAGCATATGAACCCAGTGCTGAGTAATAGGGAAAAGTCTCTGTGTGATGGGCCCAGATTTTGCTCCCTTCCTCCCATTATCTGGGCTCAGTTTTCAGTCTGGAATAGGGGGATCTGGGACAGTAAAGGGGGTGCTCCCTTCCTCCCATTATCTGGGCTCAGTTTTCGGTCTGGAATAGGGGGATCAGGGACAGTAAAGGGGGTGCTCCCTTCCTCCCATTATCTGGGCTCAGTTTTCGGTCTGGAATAGGGGGATCTGGGAACAGGACAGGGGGTGCTCCCTTCCTCCCATTATCTGGGCTCGGTCTTCAGTCTGGAATTGGGGGATCCGGGGACAGTAAAGGGGGTGCTCCTTTCCTCCCATTATCTGGGTTCAGTTTTCGGTCTGGAATAGGGGGATCCAGGGACAGGACAGGGGGTGCTCCCTTCCCTTCATTAGCTGGTTCCAGTCTTTAGTCTGAAATACTGTAAGGGGATCCGGGGACAGTAAAGGGGTGCTCCCTTCTCCCATTATCTAGGCTCAGTCTTCAGTATGGAATAGGGGGATCTGGGAACAGGACAGGGGGTGCTCCCTTCCTCCCATTATCTGGGCTCGGTCTTCGGTCTGGAATAGGGGGATCTGGGGAACAGGACAGGGGGTGCTCCCTTCCTCCCATTATCTGGGCTCAGTTTTTGGTCTGGAATAGGGGGATCTAGGAACAGGACAGGGGGTGCTCCCTTCCTCCCATTATCTGGGCTCAGTCTTCAGTCTGGAATAGGGGGATTGGGGAACAGGACAGGGGGTGCTCCCTTCCTCCCATTATCTAGGCTCAGTCTTCAGTCTGGAATAGGGGGATCCGGGGACAGGACAGGTGGTGCTCCCTTCCTCCCATTTTCTGAGTAAAGTCTTTAGTCTGAAATAAGGGGATCTAAGAACAGGACAGGGGGTGTTCCCTTCCTCCCTTTATCTGGGCTCAGCCTTTGGTCTGGAATAGGGGGATTGGGAAACAGGACAGGGGGTGCTCCCTTCCTCCCATTATCTGGGCTCAGTCTTCGGTCTGGAATAGGGGGATTGGGGAACAGGACAGGGGGTGCTCCCTTCTCCCATTATCTCTGCTCCGTCTTCGGTCTGGAATAGGGGGATTGGGGAACAGGACAGGGGGTGCTCCCTTCCTCCCATTATCTGGGCTCAGTCTTCGGTCTGGATTAGGGGGGTACGGGGACAGAATGGCGCGGGGGGGGCTCTTATTTCCAGTGAGGTGGAAGTCGGCTCCATATTGTGTCTGTCACATTCAGAAGTATGTAAGTAGCTCTCATTCAGTCCTGTGTGATATGCTGGCTCTGTATAAATAAAGGGGTCATATATAGTAGTAGGAGAGAAGACAAGCAGTGTCGGTGATATTATCTAAGGATATTTATGTGATGAGTGTGGAGAAAAGAATCCAAGATAAGAATTTCATCATATCTCCCCCCATCCAAACCAGCACTCACTGCTACAGAAATAACAAATTGATTCTGGATATGCCATGGGGCACCAACATCACTGATGGTGATGACGTGTGTGTGTGTGTGTGTGTGTGCACACGTATGTGCATGTTTACATGTGTGGGAGGTTTCCCTGCCAGCAATGAACGTGCAATGCTTATAAGCAAATCATTGAAAACTGAATTGATCTGTGAGCATCTGACAGACCAAAGGCAGTTTTTCCTTCCTGTAGTTGTATATGTTTTATATGTTGTTTATGTCAAGGATAAAAAAATGTTGCGCACCCAAGAAATACATGCACATTGTTCTATGATTTGTCCCTTAAAAGATCCTGCAAGTACAGAAAAATACCTGATGATCTGCCAGAAGTGAACTCCTGAAAATACATGGCATTTTTGTGGAATGAGTGGTGTCAGCCCTGCCCAGTTGTCCTTTGTTAAACCCTCCCCATATCCTATTCTCCACTGTGCGGAGACTCATCATTCTATAGTCCCAAGATGAGAACTAGAAGGGCTAATTAGAGTCTTTAAAATAACACAGGAAGCGTGCACAGGACACAGCAGAATTTCTGGTGGGAACAAAAGATTTGTATTCTTACTTCTCAAACAAATATAACACAATGCCTTCGCTGGTATATTGTGTTCTGTAGTCCAGCAGAGAACTGGGCAAAGCCAACAAAATCGCTTCGGATCCCAGTGCAGCAGAGGCAGGGCTGTCATTCTACTACAGCAGTGGTCTCAAAACTGCGGCCCGGGGGCCAGATGCAGCCCTTTGCTTGCTTTTATTCGGCCCTTGGGGCACCATTTCATCCACTGATACCAACAATAGGGCATAATTCCCCCCACTGACACCAATGAAGGGGCAACATTTCTCCCAATGACACCAACAATGGGGCACAATGTCTCCCAATGACACCAACAATGGGGCACAATGTCTCCCAATGACACCAACAATGGGGCACAATGTCTCCAGATGACACCAACAATGGGGCACAATGTCTCCCAATGACACTTAAAATGGGGCACAATTTCTCCCAATGATTGGGCACAATTCCTCCCACTGACAGGACACAATTACTCCCACTGACACCAATGATGGGGCACGATTACTCCCACTGAAACAAACGATGGGGCATTATTTTTTCTGATGTCTGAAACTTTTCTACTTCCAATGGCCACAGTCTGGTCCCCATTAAGTCTGAAGGACAGTTAACTGGCCCTTTGCTTAGAAAGTTTGGAGACTCCTGTACTACAGGATAATGGGAGCTTACTGGATTTCTGGTGGTTCAACAGGTAATTTTTATTACTTTCATTGTATAAAACATTGGGGACTGTGCATGTATTGCAGGGATGTACTACATAATTGTTTTCTTTGCCCTGACACTTTAGGGCCTTGTGTTAAAGCTGTTGCCCAATATCTATAAACAGCCCTTTGGTACTTACTGTGTGGCCCTTAGCAGACCCCAGTAGAGGGAGTGGGAGCATTGATTTGCAAAAGGGCTGTAATGGCAGTGATCTCTAGCAGTCTCACATCTCCAATCTCTGACTATCTTCTGCTGTAGGTCCTCAATCTTCAACACCACCTGTAGTAGGCCCCTGGTCTCCAACAACATCTGTAGTATGTCCCCAGACTTCAACGACCCCCGATAGTATGTCCCCAGTTTCCAACAACGGTTGTAGCATGCCCCTGCTCTTCAACAACACCTGTAGCATGGTCCTGGTCTCCAACAATACCTTTAGTACGTCCCTAGTCCCCAATATAACCTGTAGTATATCAACAATCTTCAACAACACCTGTAATATACCCCCAGTCTCCAACAACACCTGTAATATGCCCCAGTCTCCAACCACACCTGTAATATACCCCCAGTCTCCAACAACACCTGTAATATGCCCCCAGTCTCCAACAACACCTGTAATATGCCCCAGTCTCCAACAACACCTGTAATATACCCCCAGTCTCCAACAACACCTGTAATATGCCCCAGTCTCCAACAACACCTGTAGTGTGTCAACAATCTTCAACAACACCTGTAGTATGCCCCTGGTCTCCAATACCTGTATTATGTCCTCAGTCTCCAACAACTGTAATATGTCCACAATCTTCAACAATACCTGTAATATTCCCCTAGTCTCCAGCAATAACTGGAGTATGCCTCTGGTCTTCAACACCACGTGGAGTATGTCCCCGGTGTCCAACAATACCTGTATTATGTCCCCAGTCTCCCAACAACACCTGTAGTAAGTCCCCACTGTTCAGCAACACCTGTAGCGTGACCCCAGTCCCCAAAATCTTTAGTGTGTCCCCACTCCCTGACTTCACCTGTAGTGTGTCTCCAGTCCCCAACATCCCCTGTAGCATACCCCCAGACTCCAATAACACCTGTAGCATGGTCCTGATCCCAAACAAAACCTGTAGTATTTCCCCAGTCCCCAACATCACCTGTAGCATGTCCTCCGACACCAACAACACCTGTAGCATGTCCTCCGACACCAACAACACCTGTAGCATGTCCTACAACACCAACAACATCTGTAGCATGTCCCCAGACTCCAACATCACCTGTAGTATGCCCCCAGTCCCGACATCACCTGTAGCATGTCCCCAGTCTACAACAACAGTTGTAGCGTGCCCCCTGACTCCAATATCACCGATAGCATGGTCCTGGTCTCCAATACCTGTAGTATGTCCCCAGACTCCAACAACATCTATAGCATGTCCCCAGTCTCTAACAACACTTGTAGTATGTCCCCGGTCTGCAACAACACCTATAGCATATCCCCAGTCTCCAACAACACCTGTAGCAGGCCCCCGGTCTCCAACAACACCCATAGCATGTCTCCAGTCTCCAAAACCACCCGTAGCATGTCCCCAGTCTCCAACAACACCCGAAGCATGCTCCTGGTCTCCAACAACACCCATAGCATGTCTCCAGTCTCCAGAACCACCCACAGCATGTCCCCAGTCTCCAACAAAACACCTGTAGCATGCCCCTGGTCTCCAAAAACACTGTAGCATGCCCCTGATCTCCAACAACACCCAAAGCATGCCCTTGGTCTAAAATAGCACCTCTATTATGTTCCCAGTCTCCAAAAACACTTTTAGCATGTTCCCAGACTCCAACAACATCCATAGTATGTCCCCAGACTCCAACACCCATAGCATGTCACCAGTCTACCATAGCACCTCTAGCATGTCCCCAGTCTCCAACACCTGTATCATGTCTGAAATTAGTATTCTTCCATTCTGTACTTTTATATGAGCACTCATTTACATCTACCAAATTGGTGAACATTTAATCTCCTTCTCCATTAGGTAATAAAGCTGTTTGCTGTGCGTTCATCAGTGCACACACAATCTACTTGCTGCAGTTCAGATGCAGATTTCCCAGGGTGCAGTTGGAGGTTTCCTCAGAAAGTGTTGTGAAAGGTCTGTTTACAATAACACCGCAGTTACCGAAAAGAGTTCTGAAGAAATAGATGATTTAGATCTAAACAATTACTCATCTAAAAGGAAGTGAAGCGCCCCGGGGTTTAGTCAGGGAGCTCCTCACCAAATTCCCTGTCAGGACAAGCTACTGTAGATAGTTGTTAGAGATCCATTGATTTCTCCCTAAGTTTGGCATTGTTGTACTTTTCTCTTCTGCCACTAGGTGGCCGGGCACTTGGTGGCATTAGATGTGAGAAGGACATTTCAAGGTCAAGTTATGGATATATGGGATATCTCAGTCAATGGGCTGGGGTCTTCTTAAATCCCTTAGCCTGCTGGGAGAACCTATATATTCGGGTGGAGTCAGGTGATCTGTGTTCTATGTCGTCTGCCCCGGGCTGCTAGGTTGGAGATTGGGCCTATCCCGGGGGCATCTGGCTGCCAGGCTGTGTGAGGGCCTATCCAGAAGTAAGAGGGCAGCGCAGGGTTGGGACTGTAAAAGGTAGTAGGACAAACCCCAACAAAATTCTTCAAATATATTAATGGTAAAAACGTCAGGTCTGAGCATGTAGGCCCTTTACAAAATAATCTAGAGTGGGTGACTGGGGACAAAGAAAGGCAAATGTATTAAATACATTCTTCAATTCTGTGTATAGAAAGGAGCATGGGGGAGCTCATGTCCATAATGGGGGTGGTAGTGACACAGCCCCGAATGATCCACAATGGCTCAAAAGTGATATGGTCTAGAAATATTTAGACAGAATAAAGGTGGATAAAGCACCTGGACCTAATGGCAACCACCCATGGATCTTAAAAGAATTGAGCTCTGTCATTTCAAAGCCATTGTATCTAATTTTTAGGGACTCATTAATGACGGGAATAGTAAAAACTGGTTTGGTGTAGGGCCAATGTGGTGCCTATGTTTAAAAAGGGAACATAGTCTTTACCAAGTAACTATAGACCTGTTAGTTTAACTTCTATAGTCGGGAAGATACTGGAGAGTTTAACCGCTTGCCGAACGCGCTGTAGCCGAATGACTTCTGCAGCACGGTTGGATAACTTTGGGAGGGCGTACAGTGACGTCCTCCCAGAATCCCACTCTCACGCGCCTCCTGGGGCGCACACCCAAGAACATCCGTGACCCCGGCGCATCACAGATCACGATAAACAGCCGCTGGTAGCGGCCGTTTACCATGTGATCGCTCCGTCAAATGACGGAACGATCACTTTTAAACAAACTGGCGTCACGTCCGGTTCCTCTCTCCCCTCTCTGTACAGATCTATACAGTGTGAGGGGAGAGGGGAGAGATTAGTGGCAGCAGCGCTGTTGGCTGGATGTGTAGTGCCCACAGCGCTGATATGTGCCCATTGCAGCCAGCCATTCATCCATCCATACCCAGCCATCCATGCTCAGCATACCCATCAATACTCACTCACCCATCCATACTCAGCATACTCATCCATCCATCCATACCCTGCCATCCATATTCGGCATACTCATCCATCCATACTCAGCATACTCATCCATCCATCCATACTCGGCATACTCATCCATCCATCCATACTCAGCCATCCATACTCAACATACTCATCCATCCATCCATACCCAGCCATCCATACTCGGCATACTCATCCATCCATGCTCAGCCATCCATATTCAGCATACTCATCCATGCATCCATACTCAGCATACTCATCCATCCATCCAGAGCACCGAAAGCTGAAAATTGGTTCTTGCTGGAAAAAAATATTTTAGGCAACAGACAGCATGGATTCATGAAAGACAGAAGTTGTCAAATCTGATTTCTTTTTATGAGGAGGTAAGTAAAACCTTGGACAGGTGGCTGTGGACATGGTATACTTGGACAGAGGGGTGGCTGTGGACGTGGTATACTTGGACAGAGGGGTGGCTGTGGACGTGGTATACTTGGACAGAGGGGTGGCTGTGGACGTGGTATACTTGGACAGAGGAGTGGCTGTGGATGTGATATACTTGGACAGAGGGGTGGCTGTGGACGTGGTATAGTTGGATTTTGCAAAAGCTTTCGATACAGTTCCCCACACACGGCTAGGTAAAGTTTACAGGCCTGGAAATATCAGGACATTTTTTCCCTGCTGTAGCAAATTGGATCATGCTTTTCTGGGTTTTTCACCTTCCTCTGGATCAACTGTGGGTATAGGATTGTGTATCAAGTCAGGGACCCAACCAGCGGAGGTGACACTTGCAGAGCAGCCTTGTATGTCAAGCCAGGGGCCGACCCGGTCAGCAGGGGTGAAGCTTGAAAGGTATCTGGAGTGCCAAGCTAGGGACCCAGCAGGGAAGCGTGGGTGACGCTTGAGAGATATACCACCGCAGAAGCCTTGAGGAGCTCACGGGATTCAGAGTCAGTGAATCAGAGAGTCCAGTGAGAGACTAGGAGCTCAAAGGGCTGAAGAGCTACAAGTGGACATTGTAATGAAGTTGAGAGAACTGTTGAACTTTGTGTTTGGAACTGTTAAATACTGTTGCCATAGGAGACAGCAAACCTGCACATGCAGAAGTGGCACCTTGCTGGGGCATTTCCCTGTACAGCTGTCTTCCTATTGAAATTGCAACCACTTAAGGGTGTCTTGGACCTAACCCTCTCTTTCCCTTGCAAAATATCAAAAGGACTGTTAAAAGAAATAAAACCTCTTTTGCATCCAAGAAGTGTCTGGCGCCCAATGACTTTTACCATCTTTGCACCCACTATGCCTCACAACCCACTACATATTGAAGGATGTCAGCGGTCTGTGACCTCAAAGATTCTCATTAGACTGGAAGAGGTTAGAGATTCTGCTACATTTGGCACCCAATATGGGGCTAAGGTGTTGTCTTTGCAGCAGTCGCCCATAGCAACCATCTGCAGTAATGGACTCCATTACCGTTTTGGTGCGCCGCAGCAAGAAGGAGGCGGGTGCCACAGTTCCCAAGAAACATTTGCACCAATCCGTTGACAGGGAGAGGAGTTCCAGCTCTGCAGAGGAGGATAAGGAAGTGCCACCACGTGTGTCTGATTGCGGGTTAGTGAAGAAGATGGGGCAATTCTGGAGCACGATGGCGGACTGGGCGATGTACCTTTCAGGGATGGATCTCAGATGGGGTCAGTCGAAGGTTGTTCTGACACCGAAGTGCGGTATGCATCAGAGGGTCAACTCACCCTGTATACAGTCTGAGGTTACGAGGCGCTGGGGCTGATCTGTGAGAAGTGTTTTAGTCTGACCCCCCAGTTGAGGCCTTGGATCATATGTGGATGTTGCGGAAAACACTTGTTTGAGATCGTCTCTACCACACAACCCCTGAAGAGTTTGAATATGAACCAGAACGGAGAAGATTAACCAGAATGGAGATGTTGCTGTCCCTGCTTTGAAGCAGTATTCAGAGCCTACCGGCCATCGCCCAAATCGGGCGAGGAGCTGCTAACATTGGGCCGATGACTTTCCCTGGGTTCCATAAGTTGATCGCTCTGAGGGGCAGAGGTTCAGGCTCAGCTACTCACCCTGCCTGAACCGCCCGAAGGGAAAATACTAGAATTGGGTAAGCCTGTGAAGAATGAAAGCAGTGTGCCTGAAGGGAAAGCGGAGTTAGCGGTTGATAAGAGGGGTGCTCTCGAGGCACGTGTGACAATGCCGATTGTATCGGACTGTGTACTGGACCAAGAGTGTTCTAACATTACAGAGCCAGACATCTTGCTGGCTGGTCTACTTGAGTCAGATCTGAATGCAATACCAGACAGCGAAGAATGGAGTGAAAGTGATGAGGAATTAATGGAAGGTATGGCAGAAGATTGCCAGGAACTTTGGATTCCTAAAATCACCCGCTACTGCATCAACAGGCTCAGCACCGAATGTCCTCAGTGCAAAGATTTTAATCCGGTATGGGAACCGTTATACCCTGTCCATGAGATCCCAGATAGGGGTGCGGAAAAGGCTAAAAAGGATAAAGTAACGATGATGTAAGGTTTTTAGTGCGAGTTGGACTCTTAAAGACTGCACCTCATATTATCTGCTAGCTGATTCCAAGGGAGGAAATGTTCATTGATGATGGAGTTACAGAAAAAAAAAAAACTGGTTTCCCAGGGAAAACCAGGTCCAGGACCAGTGGCAGCCCAAAGTCTCAGACTTCAGAGAGGCCCATCAAATAAATAAAATATTAGTTTGGTGTGGAGGAACTCTTAGTGGCCCTCACAGAGCCCTGACATCAACTCTACTAAACACCTTTAGGATGAATTGGAATGCCAGTTGTGAGCCAGGTCTTCTCATCCAACATCAGTACCTGACCTCAGAAATGTTCCTTGGGCTGAATGGGACCAAATTCCCATAGGTACCCTCCAAAACCTTGTGGAAAGCCTTCCAAGAAAAGTCGAGGATGGTATAGCCACAAAGCTGGGGCCAACTCCATGTCATTGACCAGGGTTTTGGAATGGGTTGTCCAAAACAAGCTCATATAAGTGTGATGGTCCTTTTTCCACACACTTTTGACCACGTAGTGTAGGTCATTTGCACAGAGTACACTGCTGCATAAAATCCAATCCAAAATTAAATCTGTGGTAGGTATTGAGGCATGCCTAGTACATAGGTTCATATCTTTTTGAAATTTGTATTGGTTAAATTAGTGGTGGGCCCATTAACTGAACAGAGCCTGGGGCCCACAGTGCAGTAAAGTCACTGCTGGTCCTGGACCCTGATGCTGCTGGACTCTGGTGCTAACCACAAGGAACACATTAAGGGCCCATTTACACTTGCTTTAACTTCAACACACATTGAAGCGCTTACTGCTTCAATATGATTTTCTGATGCTTCTGAGATGCTTCAGTGGTGCTTTGATGATGCTACAATGGGCTTTTCTTTTAAAGCTTTAACAAAACTTGGCAGATGCCCTGTGTGTGTGTGTTGATATCTCATACCTGCAATACCTCCAAAACAAAGAAACCCTAAAGCTGAATTAAAGCCTCTCAAAAGCTGCAGGTGTCTTTCAAGACAGCTTCGTCATAGACTTCTATGGAGACTTTGAAGACTCTTCGAAGCACAGGCTGCCCAAAACTAATATTTCAGATTAAGGAAGACACATTAGCCTTCACCATCGCTTAAAAATATCACAAAAAGGTGTGGACCTGGCAACGCCCACCTGCCAATTCATTGAAAATCACAGAATCGCCACCTAGAAAATAGGCCCACTGATGGGTGTGGTTTGCTTGTTGCGCATGTGGTCTCAAAGGGGTGGGGCTTGGACACCATTTCACAAACTCTTTATACAAATGCTGCAAAGCTTAAAGCAATTTGTTATATGTGTCTTACCAGGCAAAAATTCAAGCTAAAAATACAGTATAAAGAATTCATATTTTTTTTTACAGAGCAATAAGCAATAAAGGACCATCTGATGGATTTTGTGAGATATGAGCCACACAGGGAGAGCATTGTTTTCAGTGAGCTACCTGAATTGCATTGTGAGAAGGAGCAGTATATTGATGTTTCAGTGTTCAGTAGATGCTCATCTTTAGGCTCATCTATCTCTTAGGGATTCTATTGGTGAGATCTCTGCTATGCTGGTGCCATTACAATTTGTCCTATGCTACCAGAGGGATGAATTCATAGAGAGGATAATGAGAGGGGGCAGAAGGCAGAACATCCCAGTATAACTAGGGACAGAACCTGAAGACAATGACAGCTGGTAATTCCCACCAGCAACTGAAATATGACTTTAGGATGATAAAGATTTAAGAATGAGTCATGTTATCAGCCTCGTCTTCTCCTCTCAATGACACACAGAGGTCGGGCAGGCAGCCTGTCCACCACATATATGGGCCATATATTATCACACAGCATTACGCAGCTGATAAAGTATTTCTGTCCTCTGGCTCTCTGTAATAATCGTTTGTGGAATGTGAGCAATGCTGGAGCTCAGCTACCTCTGCTGTGATTCCACCTTCAAACTCCATTCCAGCTCTGGTATAATAATCTCCATCCAGAATTCATCTATGCCAGTGTAAAATCACATGTAATCCTCCAGCCTACACCCTACTCCCCCTGAACCTCCATAAAAACCTCCACTCTGCTCCCCCTGAACCTCCCTAAAACCCTCCACTCTGCTCCCCCTGAACCTCCCTAAAACCCTCCACTCTGCTCCCTCTGAACCTTCCCAACACCCTCCACTCTGATCCCCCTGAACCTTCCCAACACCCTCCACTCTGATCCCCCTGAACCTTCCCAACACCCTCCACTCTGCTCCACCTGAACCTCCCCAACACCCTCCACTCTGCTCCCTCTGAACCTTCCCAACACCCTCCACTCTGATCCCCCTGAACCTTCCCAACACCCTCCACTCTGATCCCCCTGAACCTTCCCAACACCCTCCACTCTGCTCCACCTGAACCTCCCCAACACCCTCCACTCTGCTCCCTCTGAACCTTCCCAACACCCTCCACTCTGATCCCCCTGAACCTTCCCAACACCCTCCACTCTGATCCCCCTGAACCTCCCCAACACCCTCCACTCTGCTCCACCTGAACCCCCACAACACCCTCTACTCTGCTCCCCCTGAACCTCCCCAACACCCTCCACTCTGCTCCCCCTGAACCTCCCCAACACCCTCCACTCTGCTCCCCCTGAACCCCCCCAACACCCTCCACTCTGCTCCCCCTGAACCTCCCCAACACCCTCCACTCTGCTCCCCCTGAACTTCCCCAACACCCTCCACTCTGATCCCCCTGAACCTCCCCAACACCCTCCACTCTGCTCCACCTGAACCCCCACAACATCCTCCACTCTGCTCACCCTGAACCTCCCCAACACCCTCCACTCTGCTCCCCCTGAACCTCCCTAAAACCCTCCACTCTGCTCCCTCTGAACCTTCCCAACACCCTCCACTCTACTCCCCCTGAACCTCCCCAACACCCTCCACTCTGATCCCCCTGAACCTTCCCAACACCCTCCACTCTGCTCCCCCTGAACCTTCCCAACACCCTCCACTCTGATCCCCCTGAACCTCCCCAACACCCTCCACTCTGCTCACCCTGAACTTCCCCAACACCCCCCACTCTGCTCCCCCTGAACTTCCCCAACACCCTCCACTCTGCTCCCCCTGAACCACCCCAACACCCTCCACCCTACTCCCCCTGAACCTCCCAAAAACCCTCCACTCTGCTCACCCTGAACCTCCCCAACACCCTCCACTCTGCTCCCCCTGAACCTCCCTAAAACCCTCCACTCTGCTCCCTCTGAACCTTCCCAACACCCTCCACTCTACTCCCCCTGAACCTCCCCAACACCCTCCACTCTGATCCCCCTGAACCTTCCCAACACCCTCCACTCTGCTCCCCCTGAACCTTCCCAACACCCTCCACTCTGATCCCCCTGAACCTCCCCAACACCCTCCACTCTGCTCACCCTGAACTTCCCCAACACCCCCCACTCTGCTCCCCCTGAACTTCCCCAACACCCTCCACTCTGCTCCCCCTGAACCACCCCAACACCCTCCACCCTACTCCCCCTGAACCTCCATAAAACCCTCCACTCTGCTCCCCCTGAATCTCCCTAAAACACTCCACTCTGCTCCCCCTGAACCTTCCCAACACCCTCCACTCTGCTCCCCCTGAACCTCCCCAACACCCTCCACTCTGATCCCCCTGAACCTCCCCAACACCCTCTACTCTGCCCCCCCTGAACCTCCCCAACACCCTCCACTCTGATCCCCCCGAACTTCCCCAACACCCTCCACTCTGCTCCCCCTGAACCACCCCAACATCCTCCACCCTACTCCCCCTGAATCTCCCAAAAACCCTCCACTCTGCTCCCCCTGAACCTCCATAAAACCCTCCACTCTGCTCCCCCTGAACCTCCCTAAAACACTCCACTCTGCTCCCCCTGAACCTTCCCAACACCCTCCACTCTGCTCCCCCTGAACCTCCCCAACACCCTCCACTCTGATCCCCCTGAACCCCCCCAACACCCTCCACTCTGCTCCCCCTGAACCTCCCCAACACCCTCTACTCTGCTCCCCCTGAACCTCCCCAACACCCTCCACTCTGCTTCCCCTGATCCTCCCTAAAACCCTTCACTCTGCTCCCCCAGAACCTCCCTAAAACCCTCCACTCTGCTCCCCCTGAACCTCCCCAACACCCTCCACTCTGCTCACCCTGAACCTTGTCAACACCCTCCACTCTGCTCCCCCTGATCCTCCCCAACACCCTCCACTCTGCTCCCCCTGAACCTCCCCAACACCCTCCACTCTGCTCCCCCTGAACCTCCCCAACACCCTCCACTCTGCTCCCCCTGAACTTCCCCAACACCCTCCACTCTGATCCCCCTGAACCTCCCCAACACCCTCCACTCTGCTCCACCTGAACCCCCACAACATCCTCCACTCTGCTCACCCTGAACCTCCCCAACACCCTCCACTCTGCTCCCCCTGAACCTCCCTAAAACCCTCCACTCTGCTCCCTCTGAATCTTCCCAACACCCTCCACTCTACTCCCCCTGAACCTCCCCAACACCCTCCACTCTGATCCCCCTGAACCTTCCCAACACCCTCCACTCTGCTCCCCCTGAACCTTCCCAACACCCTCCACTCTGATCCCCCTGAACCTCCCCAACACCCTCCACTCTGCTCACCCTGAACTTCCCCAACACCCCCCACTCTGCTCCCCCTGAACTTCCCCAACACCCTCCACTCTGCTCCCCCTGAACCACCCCAACACCCTCCACCCTACTCCCCCTGAACCTCCCAAAAACCCTCCACTCTGCTCACCCTGAACCTCCCCAACACCCTCCACTCTGCTCCCCCTGAACCTCCCTAAAACCCTCCACTCTGCTCCCTCTGAACCTTCCCAACACCCTCCACTCTACTCCCCCTGAACCTCCCCAACACCCTCCACTCTGATCCCCCTGAACCTTCCCAACACCCTCCACTCTGCTCCCCCTGAACCTCCCCAACACCCTCCACTCTGATCCCCATGAACCCCCCCAACAACCTCCACTCTGCTCCCCCTGAACCTCCCCAACACCCTCTACTCTGCTCCCCCTGAACCTCCCCAACACCCTCCACTCTGCTTCCCCTGATCCTCCCTAAAACCCTCCACTCTGCTCCCCCAGAACCTCCCTAAAACCCTCCACTCTGCTCCCCCTGAACCTCCCCAACACCCTCCACTCTGCTCACCCTGAACCTCGTCAACACCCTCCACTCTGCTCCCCCTGATCCTCCCCAACACCCTCCACTCTGCTCCCCCTGATCCTCCCCAACACCCTCCACTCTGCTCCCCCTGAACCTCCCCAACACCCTCTACTCTGCTCCCCCTGAACCTCCCCAACACCCTCCACTCTGCTCCCCCTGAACCTTCCCAACACCCTCCACTCTGCTCCCCCTGAACCTCCCCAACACCCTCCACTCTGCTCCCCCTAAACCTCCCTAAAACCCTCCACTCTGATCCCCCTGAACCTCCCCAACACCCTCCACTCTGCTCCCCCTGAACCTCCCCAACACCCCCCACTCTGCTCCCCCTGAACCTCCCCAACACCCTCCACTCTGCTCACCCTGAACCTCCCTAACACCCCCCACTCTGCTCCCCCTGAACCTTCCCAACACCCCCCACTCTGCTCACCCTGAACCTCCCTAACACCCCCCACTCTGCTCCCCCTGAACCTTCCCAACCCCCCCACTCTGCTCCCCCTGAACCCCCCCCCCCCAACACCCTCCACTCTGATCCCCCTGAACCTCCATAAAACCCTCCACTCTGCTCCCCCTGAACCTCCCTAAAACACTCCACTCTGCTCCCCCTGAACCTTCCCAACACCCTCCACTCTGCTCCCCCTGAACCTCCCCAACACCCTCCACTCTGATCCCCCTGAACCCCCCCAACACCCTCCACTCTGCTCCCCCTGAACCTCCCCAACACCCTCTACTCTGCTCCCCCTGAACCTCCCCAACACCCTCCACTCTGCTTCCCCTGATCCTCCCTAAAACCCTTCACTCTGCTCCCCCAGAACCTCCCTAAAACCCTCCACTCTGCTCCCCCTGAACCTCCCCAACACCCTCCACTCTGCTCACCCTGAACCTTGTCAACACCCTCCACTCTGCTCCCCCTGATCCTCCCCAACACCCTCCACTCTGCTCCCCCTGAACCTCCCCAACACCCTCCACTCTGCTCCCCCTGAACCTCCCCAACACCCTCCACTCTGCTCCCCCTGAACTTCCCCAACACCCTCCACTCTGATCCCCCTGAACCTCCCCAACACCCTCCACTCTGCTCCACCTGAACCCCCACAACATCCTCCACTCTGCTCACCCTGAACCTCCCCAACACCCTCCACTCTGCTCCCCCTGAACCTCCCTAAAACCCTCCACTCTGCTCCCTCTGAATCTTCCCAACACCCTCCACTCTACTCCCCCTGAACCTCCCCAACACCCTCCACTCTGATCCCCCTGAACCTTCCCAACACCCTCCACTCTGCTCCCCCTGAACCTTCCCAACACCCTCCACTCTGATCCCCCTGAACCTCCCCAACACCCTCCACTCTGCTCACCCTGAACTTCCCCAACACCCCCCACTCTGCTCCCCCTGAACTTCCCCAACACCCTCCACTCTGCTCCCCCTGAACCACCCCAACACCCTCCACCCTACTCCCCCTGAACCTCCCAAAAACCCTCCACTCTGCTCACCCTGAACCTCCCCAACACCCTCCACTCTGCTCCCCCTGAACCTCCCTAAAACCCTCCACTCTGCTCCCTCTGAACCTTCCCAACACCCTCCACTCTACTCCCCCTGAACCTCCCCAACACCCTCCACTCTGATCCCCCTGAACCTTCCCAACACCCTCCACTCTGCTCCCCCTGAACCTTCCCAACACCCTCCACTCTGATCCCCCTGAACCTCCCCAACACCCTCCACTCTGCTCACCCTGAACTTCCCCAACACCCCCCACTCTGCTCCCCCTGAACTTCCCCAACACCCTCCACTCTGCTCCCCCTGAACCACCCCAACACCCTCCACCCTACTCCCCCTGAACCTCCATAAAACCCTCCACTCTGCTCCCCCAGAATCTCCCTAAAACACTCCACTCTGCTCCCCCTGAACCTTCCCAACACCCTCCACTCTGCTCCCCCTGAACCTCCCCAACACCCTCCACTCTGATCCCCCTGAACCTCCCCAACACCCTCTACTCTGCCCCCCCTGAACCTCCCCAACACCCTCCACTCTGATCCCCCCGAACTTCCCCAACACCCTCCACTCTGCTCCCCCTGAACCACCCCAACATCCTCCACCCTACTCCCCCTGAATCTCCCAAAAACCCTCCACTCTGCTCCCCCTGAACCTCCATAAAACCCTCCACTCTGCTCCCCCTGAACCTCCCTAAAACACTCCACTCTGCTCCCCCTGAACCTTCCCAACACCCTCCACTCTGCTCCCCCTGAACCTCCCCAACACCCTCCACTCTGATCCCCATGAACCCCCCCAACAACCTCCACTCTGCTCCCCCTGAACCTCCCCAACACCCTCTACTCTGCTCCCCCTGAACCTCCCCAACACCCTCCACTCTGCTTCCCCTGATCCTCCCTAAAACCCTCCACTCTGCTCCCCCAGAACCTCCCTAAAACCCTCCACTCTGCTC
Source organism: Lithobates clamitans (assembly GCA_037952925.1). NCBI lineage: Eukaryota > Metazoa > Chordata > Amphibia > Anura > Ranidae > Lithobates > Lithobates clamitans. The sequence goes on along the minus strand of JBBGZY010003393.1, from coordinate 94,650 downwards.
CCCCTGAACCTCCCCAACACCCTCCACTCTGCTCACCCTGAACCTCGTCAACACCCTCCACTCTGCTCCCCCTGATCCTCCCCAACACCCTCCACTCTGCTCCCCCTGATCCTCCCCAACACCCTCCACTCTGCTCCCCCTGAACCTCCCCAACACCCTCTACTCTGCTCCCCCTGAACCTCCCCAACACCCTCCACTCTGCTCCCCCTGAACCTTCCCAACACCCTCCACTCTGCTCCCCCTGAACCTCCCCAACACCCTCCACTCTGCTCCCCCTAAACCTCCCTAAAACCCTCCACTCTGATCCCCCTGAACCTCCCCAACACCCTCCACTCTGCTCCCCCTGAACCTCCCCAACACCCCCCACTCTGCTCCCCCTGAACCTCCCCAACACCCTCCACTCTGCTCACCCTGAACCTCCCTAACACCCCCCACTCTGCTCCCCCTGAACCTTCCCAACACCCCCCACTCTGCTCACCCTGAACCTCCCTAACACCCCCCACTCTGCTCCCCCTGAACCTTCCCAACCCCCCCACTCTGCTCCCCCTGAACCCCCCCCCCCAACACCCTCCACTCTGATCCCCCTGAACCTCCCCAACACCCTCCACTCTGATCCCCCTGAACCTCCCCAACACCCTCCACTCTGCTCACCCTGAACTTCCCCAACACCCCCCACTCTTCTCCCCCTGAACTTCCCCAACACCCTCCACTCTGCTCACCCTGAACTTCCCCAACACCCCCAACTCTGCTCCCCCTGAACCTCCCCAACACCCAACACTCTGCTCACCCTGAACCTCTCCAACACCCTCCACTCTACTCCCCCTGAACCTCCCCAAGACCCCCCACTATACTCCCCCTGAACCTCCCCAACACCCTCTACTCTGCTCTCTCTGAATTTCCCCAACACCCTCCACTCTGACCCCCCTGAACCACCCCCCAACACCCTCCACTCTGCTCACCCTGAACCTCCCCAAAACCCCCCAGCCTCCACTCATCCCCCCTGAAACCCCCCGCCCTCCACTTTGCTCCCCCCCCAAAACCTCTGCAAAACCCTCTCGACCTTTTCAAAACCTCCCAGCCTCCCTCTCTGCTTCTCCTGAACCTTCCCCAGACCCCTCACCCCCCACTTTGCTCACCCTTTAATCAGTTCCCCCTTGAACCACCCTAAAAGCCCCCATACTCCACTGAACCTCCCTGAAACCCCTCCACACTGTGGCCCCTGAAACTGCAGCACCCCCCTCCCAATAAACCACCCTTCTTCCTTCTAAATCTTCCCGAAACCCCACACCCTCCATTCTGCTCCCCCTTCCACCTAATATCACCATGACCCCCACAAACCATCCTGATCCCCCTAAACCTCCCCAAAACGACCCTGCCTCCTCTCTGCTCCCCCTAAACACCCCCATAACCCCCCTCCCCCCCACCCTTCTCTCTTCCCTTTCTTTGTAAGAAATGAACACAAACCCCACACTGATAGTGTCCTTGCTGAGAATGGAATGCAGGATCCCGGCACTGGAAGGTAAAGATGTTGGACTCTCCACCACTCATGGTAGGGATTGACTATGGAGGGCTCAGTATTGTCCATGAATTCATCATTTCTTAGATGTGTCCAGTGATGTTGTGTAGTGTCTTCTACACCCCACCTGGCAATGTGACTCCGTCCTCCTCATCAACCACTCCATCCAACCAAACCATTGTCACTGCCTAAAGCTGAACTCCAGGCAGATATAAAAAGACACAAAAGAATGTAGCCGGATCTCTGTAACTGTTATAACATCAATAAATCTACTTTTAATAAGTGCAATCAGTGTAAGTACCTGAACGTGAATTGCTATCATCCTCCTGTACAGCAGAGCTCAGACTGGGGAAAGAGAAACGGCACAGTAAGCCGACCAAGTGTGTTGCAGTGCAATGAGCATTCTGATAGGAGGAGAAAGCAGAGTGACGGAAAAGATTAGCTTATCAGTCTGCTGCATCTCATTTCACTGTTCAGTCACAGGGTAGGGAGGGGTGGAGACCGGTCAGGAAAAGATAAAAGTATGGCAAGAAAAGAGCAGATCTTCTCTCCTATCAGGCAAGACTGTGCTAAGTGGCAGATCTGTGTAATTTTTAGGACTGAATGGACATAACAAAATACCTTTGGCAGGTAAAGCAGCACATATGCATGTCTGTTATCTGTTGTTAGCTTGTTGCCTGGGTTTCAGTGCGAATAAGATTCTTTGATTGTATTTAAAAAAGTTACCAAACAAATATTTGGTCAGGGCACTGAAGAAAGGGTGCACTGTGATGGGGACACCTGATGTAAGGGGGCACTGTGATGGGGACATCTGATGTAAGGGGGCACTGTGATGGGGACATCTGATGTAAGGGTGCACTGTGATGGGGACACCTGATGTAAGGGGGCACTGTGATGGGGACACCTGATGTAAGGGGGCACTGTGATGGGGACATCTGATGTAAGGGGGCGCTGTGATGGGGACACCTGATGTAAGGGGGCGCTGTGATGGGGACATCTGATGTAAGGGGGCAGTGTGATGGGGACATCTGATGTAAGGGGGCAGTGTGATGGGGACATCTGATGTAAGGGGGCACTGTGATGGGGACATCTGATGTAAGGGGGCACTGTGATGGGGACACCTGATGTAAGGGGGCACTGTGATGGGGACATCTGATGTAAGGGGGCACTGTGATGGGGACATCTGATGTAAGGGGGCGCTGTGATGAGGGCACCTGATGTAAGGGGGCACTGTGATGGGGACACCTGATGTAAGGGGGCACTGTGATGGGGACACCTGATGTAAGGGGGCACTGTGATGGGGACACCTGATGTAAGGGGGCACTGTGATGGGGACACCTGATGTAAGGGGGCACTGTGATGGGGACACCTGATGTAAGGGGGCACTGTGATGGGGACATCTGATGTAAGGGGGCACTGTGATGGGGACACCTGATGTAAGGGGGCACTGTGATGGGGACATCTGATGTAAGGGGGCGCTGTGATGGGGACATCTGATGTAAGGGGGCACTGTGATGGGGACACCTGATGTAAGGGGGCACTGTGATGGGGACATCTGATGTAAGGGGGCGCTGTGATGGGGACATCTGATGTAAGGGGGCACTGTGATGGGGACATCTGATGTAAGGGGGCACTGTGATAGGGACATCTGATGTAAGGGGGCGCTGTGATGGGGACATCTGATGTAAGGGGGCACTGTGATGGGGACATCTGATGTAAGGGGGCACTGTGATGGGGACATCTGATGTAAGGGGGCACTGTGATGGGGACATCTGATGTAAGGGGGCACTGTGATGGGGACATCTGATGTAAGGGGGCACTGTGATGGGGACATCTGATGTAAGGGGGCACTGTGATGGGGACATCTGATGTAAGGGGACACTGTGATGGGGACGTCTGATGTAAGGGGGCACTGTGATGGGGACACCTGATGTAAGGGGGCACTGTGATGGGGACACCTGATGTAAGGGGGCACTGTGATGGGGACACCTGATGTAAGGGGGCACTGTGATGGGGACATCTGATGTAAGGGTGCACTGTGATGGGGACACCTGATGTAAGGGGGCACTGTGATGGGGACACCTGATGTAAGGGGGCACTGTGATGGGGACATCTGATGTAAGGGGACACAGTGATAAGGACACCTGATATAAGGGGGCACTGTGATAGGGACATCTGATGTAAGGGGGCACTGTGATGGGGACATCTGATGTAAGGGGGCGCTGTGATGGGGACATCTGATGTAAGGGGGCACTGTGATGGGGACATCTGATGTAAGGGGGGACTGTGATGGGGACATCTGATGTAAGGGGGGACTGTGATGGGGACATCTGATGTAAGGGGGCACTGTGATGGGGACGTCTGATGTAAGGGGGCACCGTGATGGGGACATCTGATGTAAGGGGGCACTGTGATGGGGACGTCTGATGTAAGGGGGCACCGTGATGGGGACATCTGATGTAAGGGGGCACCGTGATGGGGACATCTGATGTAAGGGGGCACTGTGATGGGGACATCTGATGTAAGGGGGCACTGTGATGGGGACATCTGATGTAAGGGGGCACTGTGATGGGGACGTCTGATGTAAGGGGGCACTGTGATGGGGACGTCTGATGTAAGGGGGCACCGTGATGGGGACATCTGATGTAAGGGGGCGCTGTGATGGGGACATCTGATGTAAGGGGGCGCTGTGATGGGGACATCTGATGTAAGGGGGCGCTGTGATGGGGACATCTGATGTAAGGGGGCACCGTGATGGGGACATCTGATGTAAGGGGGCACTGTGATGGGGACATCTGATGTAAGGGGGCGCTGTGATGGGGACATCTGATGTAAGGGGGCGCTGTGATGGGGACATCTGATGTAAGGGGGCGCTGTGATGGGGACATCTGATGTAAGGGGGCACTGTGATGGGGACATCTGATGTAAGGGGGCGCTGTGATGGGGACATCTGATGTAAGGGGGCACTGTGATGGGGACATCTGATGTAAGGGGGCACCGTGATGGGGACATCTGATGTAAGGGGGCACCGTGATGGGGACATCTGATGTAAGGGGGCACTGTGATAGGGACAGCTGATGTAAGGGGGCGCTGTGATGGGGACATCTGATGTAAGGGGGCGCTGTGATGGGGACATCTGATGTAAGGGGGCACTGTGATGGGGACATCTGATGTAAGGGGGCGCTGTGATGGGGACATCTGATGTAAGGGGGCACTGTGATGGGGACATCTGATGTAAGGGGGCACCGTGATGGGGACATCTGATGTAAGGGGGCACTGTGATGGGGACATCTGATGTAAGGGGGCACTGTGATGGGGACACCTGATGTAAGGGGGCACTGTGATGGGGACACCTGATGTAAGGGGGCACTGTGATGGGGACACCTGATGTAAGGGGGCACTGTGATGGGGACACCTGATGTAAGGGGGCACTGTGATGGGGACACCTGATGTAAGGGGGCACTGTGATGGGGACATCTGATGTAAGGGGGCACTGTGATGGGGACACCTGATGTAAGGGGGCACTGTGATGGGGACATCTGATGTAAGGGGGCGCTGTGATGGGGACATCTGATGTAAGGGGGCACTGTGATGGGGACACCTGATGTAAGGGGGCACTGTGATGGGGACATCTGATGTAAGGGGGCACTGTGATGGGGACACCTGATGTAAGGGGGCACTGTGATGGGGACACCTGATGTAAGGGGGCACTGTGATGGGGACATCTGATGTAAGGGGGCACTGTGATAGGGACATCTGATGTAAGGGGGCGCTGTGATGGGGACATCTGATGTAAGGGGGCACTGTGATGGGGACACCTGATGTAAGGGGGCACTGTGATGGGGACATCTGATGTAAGGGGGCGCTGTGATGAGGGCACCTGATGTAAGGGGGCACTGTGATGGGGACACCTGATGTAAGGGGGCACTGTGATGGGGACACCTGATGTAAGGGGGCACTGTGATGGGGACACCTGATGTAAGGGGGCACTGTGATGGGGACACCTGATGTAAGGGGGCACTGTGATGGGGACATCTGATGTAAGGGGGCACAGTGATAAGGACACCTGATATAAGGGGGCACTGTGATAGGGACATCTGATGTAAGGGGGCACTGTGATGGGGACATCTGATGTAAGGGGGCGCTGTGATGGGGACATCTGATGTAAGGGGGCACTGTGATGGGGACGTCTGATGTAAGGGGGCACTGTGATGGGGACACCTGATGTAAGGGGGCACTGTGATGGGGACACCTGATGTAAGGGGGCACTGTGATGGGGACATCTGATGTAAGGGGGCACTGTGATGGGGACATCTGATGTAAGGGGGCACTGTGATGGGGACATCTGATGTAAGGGGGCACTGTGATGGGGACATCTGATGTAAGGGGGCACTGTGATGGGGACATCTGATGTAAGGGGGCGCTGTGATGGGGACATCTGATGTAAGGGGGCGCTGTGATGGGGACATCTGATGTAAGGGGGCACTGTGATGGGGACATCTGATGTAAGGGGGCGCTGTGATGGGGACATCTGATGTAAGGGGGCGCTGTGATGGGGACATCTGATGTAAGGGGGCGCTGTGATGGGGACATCTGATGTAAGGGGGCGCTGTGATGGGGACGTCTGATGTAAGGGGGCACTGTGATGGGGACACCTGATGTAAGGGGGCACTGTGATGGGGACATCTGATGTAAGGGGGCGCTGTGATGGGGACGTCTGATGTAAGGGGGCACTGTGATGGGGACACCTGATGTAAGGGGGCACTGTGATGGGGACATCTGATGTAAGGGGGCACAGTGATAAGGACACCTGATATAAGGGGGCACTGTGATAGGGACATCTGATGTAAGGGGGCACTGTGATAGGGACATCTGATGTAAGGGGGCACTGTGATGGGGACATCTGATGTAAGGGGGCACTGTGATGGGGACATCTGATGTAAGGGGGCACTGTGATGGGGACATCTGATGTAAGGGGGCACTGTGATGGGGACATCTGATGTAAGGGGGCACTGTGATGGGGACACCTGATGTAAGGGGGCACTGTGATGGGGACATCTGATGTAAGGGGGCACTGTGATGGGGACGTCTGATGTAAGGGGGCACTGTGATGGGGACATCTGATGTAAGGGGGCACTGTGATGGGGACATCTGATGTAAGGGGGCACTGTGATGGGGACATCTGATGTAAGGGGGCACTGTGATGGGGACGTCTGATGTAAGGGGGCGCTGTGATGGGGACATCTGATGTAAGGGGGCACTGTGATGGGGACGTCTGATGTAAGGGGGCACTGTGATGGGGACACCTGATGTAAGGGGGCACTGTGATGGGGACACCTGATGTAAGGGGGCACTGTGATGGGGACACCTGATGTAAGGGGGCGCTGTGATGGGGACATCTGATGTAAGGGGGCACTGTGATGGGGACATCTGATGTAAGGGGGCACTGTGATGGGGACATCTGATGTAAGGGGGCACTGTGATGGGGACATCTGATGTAAGGGGGCACTGTGATGGGGACATCTGATGTAAGGGGGCGCTGTGATGGGGACATCTGATGTAAGGGGGCGCTGTGATGGGGACATCTGATGTAAGGGGGCACTGTGATGGGGACATCTGATGTAAGGGGGCGCTGTGATGGGGACATCTGATGTAAGGGGGCGCTGTGATGGGGACATCTGATGTAAGGGGGCGCTGTGATGGGGACATCTGATGTAAGGGGGCGCTGTGATGGGGACGTCTGATGTAAGGGGGCACTGTGATGGGGACACCTGATGTAAGGGGGCACTGTGATGGGGACATCTGATGTAAGGGGGCGCTGTGATGGGGACGTCTGATGTAAGGGGGCACTGTGATGGGGACACCTGATGTAAGGGGGCACTGTGATGGGGACATCTGATGTAAGGGGGCACAGTGATAAGGACACCTGATATAAGGGGGCACTGTGATAGGGACATCTGATGTAAGGGGGCACTGTGATAGGGACATCTGATGTAAGGGGGCACTGTGATGGGGACATCTGATGTAAGGGGGCACTGTGATGGGGACATCTGATGTAAGGGGGCACTGTGATGGGGACACCTGATGTAAGGGGGCACTGTGATGGGGACATCTGATGTAAGGGGGCACTGTGATGGGGACATCTGATGTAAGGGGGCACTGTGATGGGGACATCTGATGTAAGGGGGCACTGTGATGGGGACATCTGATGTAAGGGGGCGCTGTGATGGGGACATCTGATGTAAGGGGGCGCTGTGATGGGGACATCTGATGTAAGGGGGCGCTGTGATGGGGACATCTGATGTAAGGGGGCACTGTGATAGGGACATCTGATGTAAGGGGGCACTGTGATGGGGACGTCTGATGTAAGGGGGCGCTGTGATGGGGACACCTGATGTAAAGGGGCACTGTGATGGGGACACCTGATGTAAGGGGGCACTGTGATGGGGACATCTGATGTAAGGAGGCACTGTGATGGGGACATCTGATGTAAGGGGGCACTGTGATGGGGACATCTGATGTAAGGGGGCGCTGTGATGGGGACACCTGATGTAAGGGGGCACTGTGATGGGGACATCTGATGTAAGGGGGCGCTGTGATGGGGACATCTGATGTAAGGGGGCGCTGTGATGGGGACATCTGATGTAAGGGGGCGCTGTGATGGGGACATCTGATGTAAGGGGGCGCTGTGATGGGGACGTCTGATGTAAGGGGGCACTGTGATGGGGACACCTGATGTAAGGGGGCACTGTGATGGGGACATCTGATGTAAGGGGGCGCTGTGATGGGGACGTCTGATGTAAGGGGGCACTGTGATGGGGACACCTGATGTAAGGGGGCACTGTGATGGGGACATCTGATGTAAGGGGGCACAGTGATAAGGACACCTGATATAAGGGGGCACTGTGATAGGGACATCTGATGTAAGGGGGCACTGTGATAGGGACATCTGATGTAAGGGGGCACTGTGATGGGGACATCTGATGTAAGGGGGCACTGTGATGGGGACATCTGATGTAAGGGGGCACTGTGATGGGGACATCTGATGTAAGGGGGCACTGTGATGGGGACATCTGATGTAAGGGGGCACTGTGATGGGGACATCTGATGTAAGGGGGCACTGTGATGGGGACATCTGATGTAAGGGGGCACTGTGATGGGGACGTCTGATGTAAGGGGGCACTGTGATGGGGACACCTGATGTAAGGGGACACTGTGATGGGGACGTCTGATGTAAGGGGGCACTGTGATGGGGACACCTGATGTAAGGGGGCACTGTGATGGGGACACCTGATGTAAGGGGGCACTGTGATGGGGACATCTGATGTAAGGGTGCACTGTGATGGGGACACCTGATGTAAGGGGGCACTGTGATGGGGACACCTGATGTAAGGGGGCACTGTGATGGGGACATCTGATGTAAGGGGACACAGTGATAAGGACACCTGATATAAGGGGGCACTGTGATAGGGACATCTGATGTAAGGGGGCACTGTGATGGGGACATCTGATGTAAGGGGGCACTGTGATGGGGACGTCTGATGTAAGGGGGCACTGTGATGGGGACACCTGATGTAAGGGGGCACTGTGATGGGGACATCTGATGTAAGGGGGCACTGTGATGGGGACACCTGATGTAAGGGGGCACTGTGATGGGGACACCTGATGTAAGGGGGCACTGTGATGGGGACATCTGATGTAAGGGGACACAGTGATAAGGACACCTGATATAAGGGGGCACTGTGATAGGGACATCTGATGTAAGGGGGCACTGTGATGGGGACATCTGATGTAAGGGGGCGCTGTGATGGGGACATCTGATGTAAGGGGGCACTGTGATGGGGACATCTGATGTAAGGGGGCACTGTGATGGGGACATCTGATGTAAGGGGGCACTGTGATGGGGACATCTGATGTAAGGGGGCACTCTGATGAGACATCTGATGTAAGGGGGCACTGTGATGGGGACGTCTGATGTAAGGGGGCACCGTGATGGGGACATCTGATGTAAGGGGGCACTGTGATGGGGACGTCTGATGTAAGGGGGCACCGTGATGGGGACATCTGATGTAAGGGGGCACCGTGATGGGGACATCTGATGTAAGGGGGCACTGTGATGGGGACATCTGATGTAAGGGGGCACTGTGATGGGGACACCTGATGTAAGGGGGCACTGTGATGGGGACATCTGATGTAAGGGGGCACTGTGATGGGGACATCTGATGTAAGGGGGCACTGTGATGGGGACATCTGATGTAAGGGGGCACTGTGATGGGGACATCTGATGTAAGGGGGCACTGTGATGAGGACATCTGATGTAAGGGGGCACTGTGATGGGGACATCTGATGTAAGGGGGCACTGTGATGGGGACATCTGATGTAAGGGGGCACTGTGATGGGGACGTCTGATGTAAGGGGGCACTGTGATGGGGACATCTGATGTAAGGGGGCACTGTGATGGGGACATCTGATGTAAGGGGGCACTGTGATGGGGACGTCTGATGTAAGGGGGCACTGTGATGGGGACGTCTGATGTAAGGGGGCACCGTGATGGGGACATGCACCGTGATGGGGACATCTGATGTAAGGGGGCACCGTGATGGGGACATCTGATGTAAGGGGGCACTGTGATGGGGACATCTGATGTAAGGGGGCGCTGTGATGGGGACATCTGATGTAAGGGGGCGCTGTGATGGGGACATCTGATGTAAGGGGGCACTGTGATGGGGACATCTGATGTAAGGGGGCGCTGTGATGGGGACATCTGATGTAAGGGGGCGCTGTGATGGGGACATCTGATGTAAGGGGGCGCTGTGATGGGGACATCTGATGTAAGGGGGCACTGTGATGGGGACATCTGATGTAAGGGGGCGCTGTGATGGGGACATCTGATGTAAGGGGGCACTGTGATGGGGACATCTGATGTAAGGGGGCACCGTGATGGGGACATCTGATGTAAGGGGGCACCGTGATGGGGACATCTGATGTAAGGGGGCACCGTGATGGGGACATCTGATGTAAGGGGGCGCTGTGATGGGGACATCTGATGTAAGGGGGCGCTGTGATGGGGACATCTGATGTAAGGGGGCGCTGTGATGGGGACATCTGATGTAAGGGGGTGCTGTGATGGGGACATCTGATGTAAGGGGGCACTGTGATGAGGACATCTGATGTAAGGGGGCACTGTGATGAGGACACCTGATGTAAGGGGGCACTGTGATGGGGACACCTGATGTAAGGGGGCACTGTGATGATGGGGACATCTGATGTAAGGGGGCACTGTGATGATGGGGACATCTGATGTAAGGGGGCACCGTGATGATGGGGACATCTGATGTAAGGGGGCACTGTGATGATGGGGACATCTGATATAAGGGGGCACTGTGATAGGGACACTTGGTGTAAGATTTGAATCTTTGCTAGGAGATCGTTTTACTGGCTGGACCTTCTTGAATTATAAATAAATACGGCTGATATAAAAGAACTCTCCCACATACAATAACAGAATTGTTCTCAGATTTTGGAAATCGGGTGAGGCGGCGAAGTTATCAGCACCCTCTCATACATTTGCACAGTAGACAGTGCTGGAGGGGAAGATTCTATTGGTTGAAAGGCAGTGTGGTCTTCACCGCAATCATCAGACATGTAGATTTAGAACACAATGTAACACTTTGGGGAAGAAGTTGTGTCATTACCAATAACAAATGTAATACATTAGAACTCCAGCTGTGCTACCATTCCTCACTTCCTAGGATGGGCTGTGGTCACTAATGAAAGTCAGGAAGAAAAGAGAACCTGTCATTATTGAGCTTTACATAGAACAGGCTGGTGGTAGAAATAATCTCTATGGTGGTCTTCCGTGGCGGAATCCTATAGTCACTTTCTGGATGTGGCAAGTCTCTGCTGCCCCCATAGTAGCCAGTTGTTTCTAGTGTTCTCCCAGCTTCCTCTTCAATCAGAAATTCAGAGGCCACTGGAAGAAGATGGAGAGGACAGGAGCGTCAGAGAAAGGGAGGACAGGAGAAGGGTTGGTCATCGGGACTCCAATTAACAGATCAACATGGTGCCAGATTATCGGGTGTCAGGAGAACCTGACACCCTCACACACCACGTGCACCAACCCTTTCCACTACATCCTACTGACTGGAAGACCAGCATCTTTCTACTGGCTAAGCAAACAAAGAATCTGAGAAGTCTACTATATTATACAGGATTTATATAGCGCCGACAGTTTCCACAGTGCTTTACAACATATGGGCAGACAGTACAATTACAATACCATTCAATAAAGGAGGGATCAGAGGGCCCTGTACGTTAGAGCTTACAATCTAGGAGGGAGGGTCAAGTGTTCCATAAGGGTAATAACTGTGGGGGATGAGTTGATGAAGAAAATAAAAGTACAGTTGTTAAATGGAGGCAGGATAGGCTTCTCCGAAGAGAAACGTTTTCAGGGATCGCCTAAAAGTAGATAGATTTGGAGACAATCTGACAGATTGGGGTAGGGTATTCCAGAGGATGGGCGAGGCTCGGGAGAAGTCCTAGGAGGCGGATATGGGAGGAGGTAATGAGGGAGCTAGAGAGCGGGAGGTCTGGGGAGGAACAAAGAGAACGATTAGGTTGGTATTTTGAGACTAGGCTAGTGATGTAACTGGGGGCAGAGTTGTGGATGGCTTTGTAAATGATTGTTAGTATTTTGAATTTAATTTGTTGGGCGAGTGGCAGCCAATGAAGGGATTGGTAGAGAGGAGTAGCAGACGCTAAGCGGTTTGTAAGGTGGATGAGCCTGGCAGCAGCATTTATGATGGATTGAAGGTAAGCCAATGAGATACTGTAGATAGATAGATATCTTGGCCATGCAAACATGGAATCCGAGAAGGGAAAGCGATAGATAGATAGATAGATAGATAGATAGATAGATAGATAGATAGATAGATAGATAGATAGATAGATAGATAGATAGACTTACTAAAGAAAAAGATCTTACCGTTGAACAAGCAAACAGAATCTGAGAAGGGATAGATAGACATTGGTGAGGATTTGTGGTTCTGTTCTGCACTCATAGTGACCACACGGGTCTGTGGCGGGACCCATACACACACATAGACGGAAGGAGTGGGATGACCTCTGACGGGTTCTCTCCACCTGGTAATATCGGGTTCTCTGGCACACCACGTCTTCCTCTCTCACTTCTGCTTAAATAGGAATTGTAGAAAGCAGCAGAAAACGTGATAAAAGATATTGCAGATGGATAGAATATTGTACAAACCACACAATGTCAGCAGTCTGGGGATCTATAGATTTATATCACCAGAATTCCTGTACAGACAGTATGTGAGCCCACCAAATCTTAATCCAAAATCCTTCCAGAGACCACCATAGTCCTCCGGATCATACAACACACCCTCCTGATCATACACATCTGTCTCCGGCAGATTTGGGGAAATTTGGAGGATACGTTGTGTGGAAGATCATTTGGGTTTCTGACAAAGGTTGCCTCCCAAATCACAATGAGACTTGGAGAAGCAGCTGGCTGGACAGCTTGTTCATTCTTAGAGTAATAAAGGAAACATTTTATCCCACCAATGTTTATCACAAAATCAAGCAAGTGGGTAAATATAAGCATTTAGTTACATAGTAGGCGAGGTTGAAAAAAGACAAGTCCATCAAAATTTTTCCCTTTCACCTGCTAACCCCAGAGTTCATATGTCCTCTCTGCTGACAGATGAAGCTGGAATAGTCCTCAAAAACAGGAGCAGTATCATCCATTAGGACAGTGGTTTTCAACCTGGGGGTCGAATGACGATTTGCCAGGGCTCACCAAATCCTCTGCTGTTCCTGAAGCCCACACCGCTTTCCCAGCTGGGCTGTTCCTGGAGCCCCGCGGCCACCCGCATGGCTGGGGGGCAGAGACTATAGGTCAGCTGACTGGTGAGGAATGTGAAGTGGGAGGGGCTGGAGGAGACCCTATCTCCTGATTTCGGCATAGGTGTCACTGCTGCGAGACACCAGGAGAGTAACACTACCTGTGATTAGAGTTGCCATTAAAAGTCCACACTACAGTTCTCAGATCAGCAGATGACCTTGATCAAGAGCACCTAAGTTGGCTGATCAGAACTCCCCCCAGCACTGCCACTCATCCCAACCCTCACCAGCACTGCCGCTCATCCCCACTCCCCGACAGCACTGCCGCTCATCCCCACTAGCCGACAGCACTGCCAACTATCCCCACTCCCCGCCAGCACTGCCACCCATCCCCACTCCCCGCCAGCACTGCCACTCATCCCCACTCCCCGCCAGCACTGCCACTCATCACCACTCCCCGACAGCACTGCCACTCATCACCACTCCCCGACAGCACTGCCACCCATCCCAACTCCCCGCCAGCACTGCCACTCATCCCCACTCCCCGCCAGCACTGCCACTCATCACCACTCCCCGCCAGCACTGCCACCCATCCCCACTCCCCGCCAGCACTGCCACTCATCCCCACTCCCCGCCAGCACTGCCACTCATCACCACTCCCCGCCAGCACTGCCACCCATCCCCACTCCCCGCCAGCACTGCCACCCATCCCCACTCCCTGCCACGCATCCCCACTCCCCGCCAGCACTGCCACCCATCCCCACTCCCCGCCAGCACTGCCACCCATCCCCACTCCCCGCCAGCACTGCCACTCATCCCCACTCCCCACCAGCACTGCCACGCATCCCCACTCCCCGCCAGCACTGCCACCCATCCCCACTCCCCGCCAGCACTGCCACTCATCCCCACTCCCCGCCAGCACTGCCACTCATCCCCACTCCCCGCCAGCACTGCCACTCATCCCCACTCCCCGCCAGCACTGCCACTCATCACCACTCCCCGCCAGCACTGCCACCCATCCCAACTAGCACTGCCACGCATCCCCACTCCCCGCCAGCACTGCCACTCATCCCCACTCCCCGACAGCACTGCCACGCATCCCCACTCCCCGCCAGCACTGCCACTCATCCCCACTCCCAGCCAGCACTGCCACTCATCCCCACTCCCCGCCAGCACTGCCACTCATCCCCACTCCCCGCCAGCACTGCCACTCATCCCCACTCCCCGCCAGCACTGCCACTCATCCCCACTCCCCGCCAGCACTGCCACTCATCCCAACTCCCCGCCAGCACTGCCACTCATCCCAACTCCCCCCCAGCACTGCCACTCATCCCAACTCCCCGCCAGCACTGCCACTCAACCCCACTCCCCGCCAGCACTACCACTCATCCCCACTCCCCGTCAGCACTACCAATCTTCCCCACTCCCCGCCAGCACTACCACTCATCCCCACTCCCCGTCAGCACTACCAATCTTCCCCACTCCCAGCCAGCACTGCCACTCATCCCCACTCCCCGCCAGCACTGCCACTCATCCCCACTCCCCGCCAGCACTGCCACTCATCCCCACTCCCTGCTAGCACTTCCACTCATCCCCACTCCCTGCCAGCACTGCCACTCATCCCAACTCCCCACCAGCACTGCCACTCATCCCAACTCCCCGCCAGCACTGCCACTCATCCCAATTCCCCACCAGCACTGCCACTCATCCCAACTCCCCGCCAGCACTGCCACTCATCCCAATTCCCCACCAGCACTGCCACTCATCCCAACTCCCCGCCAGCACTGCCACTCATCCCAACTCCCCGCCAGCACTACCACTCATCCCCACTCCCCGTCAGCACTACCAATCTTCCCCACTCCCCGCCAGCACTACCACTCATCCCCACTCGCTGCCAGCACTGCCACTCATCCCAACTCCCCACCAGCACTGCCAATAATCCCATTCCCCACCACAAAGGAGTAAGAGAAGGAATAAAAATAGAGAATACATGGAAGGGAGAGGAAAAGAGGGGGAGGAACAAAGAAAAAGGGAGAGAAAGAATAAGAGAAAGAATAAGAAAGACGGCTAGAGAGAGGGATGGGAATAAGAAATTAGGAAAGAGAGAGATAAAAGGGAAAGAAAGCGGAAACAAAGAGAAAGAGTGGTACATCCTAAAATGTACCATAAGGGGTTTAATAGTGTACAAGTGGAAGGGACTCAGGAAGCTTTAAATGTCCGTGCTTTAGGGGCGCAAATTACTCATCTTGCCTTGGGTGCTGACAACCCACACTACGAAAATAATCTTACTGTTAGGGGTCCCCACAACTTGGGACATTTTATCAAGGGTTCAATGACACTAGAAAGGTTGAGAACCACTGCATGTAAGGCAACCCTGGAATCCCTGTAGAGTTCTTCCAACTGACAATCCCAGCAATTGATGGTCTGGAACCCCTGTCTGGTTTTTACTGCTTTCTGTGTCCTCACTGGGAAGATTCACCCTCATTTCTCACTTTGGGGAGGTTTCAGCTCATTTTCTGTTGTGTCACTATGGCCAAAAAAGAAAGGAATTCTCCAAAGGGGGACACAGCCAGCAAAAAAGAAAAGAAAACCTGACAGCGGTTCCACTCATAAACGGTCAAAAAACAAAAAAATGAGCTTTGTCTTAAAGTAAAGCCTCATTAAGAAAACAAAAACGTCACCTTCCCTGACTCTGGGCCACATGCTTCTTTGTGTCTCCCACGCTCTCCTTTCCAGACACTTTTTAGAAGTGCTGTCAATCTAGGTGGGTGTGGCCAGGTGATAATTGACAACCTAGGCTTGTGAATCAGCAGTGACAGTGCCGATAGCCACACCTCCTGCAACAACTTGTCCTGCCACCGCCTATAGGAGAGTGACAACTCTGCTCTGCATTCAGAAGCAGTGCAGCATTGTTGTCACCCCATCACAGAAAGCTGCGTTCACTGGCAGAATCAGAAGGTATTTGTGGGACTTTGCAAGGGGACTAAGGGCTCGTCCACACGTGTGGCTATTATTGCCGCCCTTCTGAAAAGGAATCTGATCGCTTTTAAGAGAGCGTTTGACAAGTGGGGAGGAGCTGATATAGGATAGATCACCTCCTCCCCACCCGTTTTGAAACAGAAATCCTGGAATTTACCATTTGGAAAAAAAGTGAAGGCACACGATGAGTAAAGTCCAAGGAGGTGAATGACATCTCCTGGACTTAGCTCTATTATTCACATCTGACAGATTTATTGCCCAACGCAGATGCTTCAGGCCTAAGCATCTTCAACATTAGAGTCAGTGAAGCTGCAATGCCTGCCCCTCTCTTCCCCCTGCCCAATCATAGAAGCCTTTGTATTATGTAAAATCATTCACAAAATACAAAGGCTTCTCTGAATGGGCAGCAGGGTGGGCTCAGCTGCTCTGTATGTCTCTCTATCCTCTCTCACCTCAAGTGTCAGTGTAAGCTGTGACAGCACCATAAACCTCAGATATAAGTAAATAAAGCTAGGTCCAGGAGCTGCCATGCACCTCTTTTGAATTAAAGAGGATCAGCTCACATAATTTGTAATAAAAAATATCTTTGCCATTCTGAAGCTTCCCTCCAACCACTTTGCATATTATTTTATATATATACTGTGATTCTGTACTTGCCAAATATGCTGCAGAAATCTCCCTCCACTGAGACTGGCTGCAGCCATTTTTACTGTGGGCAGCTGAAGCTGCTGCCTGTTCACTTCCTGGATTTCCACAGACACACACCTCCAGCCCTGCATCTCTCATTGGCCCTCTTATGACTCCCTTCCTGGCAAACTCTCACAAGAGTGAGAGAGAGAGCTGTGCATGATGTCATAAGCCTAGGCTAATGACCAGACAGGAAACAGGAAGTGGGCTGTATAAGGGATTTACTGGCAGAACAAACATGTTTTACTATCCAAAGTTAAAACAACAACAAGGGCAGAAGATTTAATAGATGCATAGTTGCCAATAGTCCCGAATTTCCCGGGACATTCACGAATTTTGGAGCCTCGTCCCGATTTTATTGTTTCCCGCTATTTGTCCCGAATTTTGGCGCTTGTCCCGAGCATCGAAAAAAAATTTGGGGCAATAAAGAGTTCATTATTATTTAGCTGCAGCCTGGTATCCTCCCCTACTCCAGAGCGTCCCCCCTTGCCTCATTTTGTCCTCCTTGTCTTCTATTGGACAAGGAGGACACATGCTCTTTATGCCTGCCTTGATTTGCCAAGTATGGCATGCAGGGGCGTGGCTACTTCGCAGTCGGAGCACATGGATGGATGGGGGAGGAGGTGCGCACCGCTGTGTTGACTGCTGCTGTGTCAGTGCCAGGACTCTCACTCGGAGGAGGAAGTTTGCCTCCTCCTGTTTACACAGCACCTGAGGCTCAGCCTGGGAGGGACCCCGAGGAGGAGAACGTGAAAGGTTGGCGGGGAGCCCGAGGCCGGGACCACCAGGGAACAGTCGGCGCCACGTGGGGGGAGCTAGTGTGTGTCACTCGGTAAGTCAAAGTGCTCCCAGCTTCTGTTTGAGGGGGGAAAAAAAATTCTCCCTCACCTTCGCTGCAGTGTCTGATGTAAGAGGGCCTTTGCTGCAATGTCTGATGTAAGAGGGGCTTTGCTAGAAATGTCTGATGTAAGGGGGGACTCTGTTGCAATGTCTGATGTAAGGGGGGACTCCGCTGCAATGTCTGATGTAAGGGGGGACTCCGCTGCAATGTCTGCTGTAAGGGGGGACTCCACTGCAATGTCTGCTGTAAGGGGGGACTCCGCTGCAATGTCTGCTGTAAGGGGGGACTCCGCTGCAATGTCTGCTGTAAGGGGGGACTCCGCTGCAATGTCTGCTGTAAGGGGGGACTCCGCTGCAATGTCTGCTGTAAGGGGGGACTCCGCTGCAATGTCTGCTGTAAGGGGGGACTCCGCTGCAATGTCTGATGTAAGGGGGGACTCCGCTGCAATGTCTGCTGTAAGGGGGGACTCCGCTGCAATGTCTGCTGTAAGGGGGGACTCCGCTGCAATGTCTGATGTAAGGGGGGACTCCGCTGCAATGTCTGCTGTAAGGGGGGACTCCGCTGCAATGTCTGCTGTAAGGGGGGACTCCGCTGCAATGTCTGCTGTAAGGGGGGACTCCGCTGCAATGTCTGCTGTAAGGGGGGACTCCGCTGCAATGTCTGCTGTAAGGGGGGACTCCGCTGCAATGTCTGCTGTAAGGGGGGACTCCGCTGCAATGTCTGCTGTAAGGGGGGACTCCGCTGCAATGTCTGATGTAAGGGGGGACTGCGCTGCAATGTCTGCTGTAAGGGGGGACTCCGCTGCAATGTCTGCTGTAAGGGGGGACTCCGCTGAAATGTCTGCTGTAAGGGGGGACTCCGCTGCAATGTCTGCTGTAAGGGGGGACTCTGTTGCAATGTCTGATGTAATGGGGGACTCCGTTGCAATGTCTGATGTTAGGGGGACTCCGCTGCAATGTCTGATGTAAGGGGGGACTCCGCTGCAATGTCTGATGTAAGGGGGACTCCGCTGCAATGTCTGATGTAAGGGGGACTCCGCTGCAATGTCTGATGTAAGGGGGGACTCCGCTGCAATGACTGATGTAAGGGGGGACTCTGCTGCAATGTCTGATGTAAGGGAGGACTCCGCTGGGGACACCTGATGGCATCTGGTGGTAGGCGACGTGGCAGGTGACACGCTCAGGTAGGGCTGGGAGATTTTCTTAAAAAAAATAAATCTTCGATTCTCTTAAAAAAAATAAATCTTCGATTCTCTTAAAAAAAACTCGATTCACGATTCGAATCGAGTTTTTTTTTTTTTTGGAAACCACGCCGGTCCTGAGGCGCTGCGGGCATTAGCTTTTAGGCGGAGCCGCGGCTTCGGCCTAGTCCGCGGCGTCCGGCCGTAGCCGCGGACTAGGCCGAAGCCGCAGACTCGCCTAAAAACGTATGCCCGCAGCGCCTCGGGACCGGCGCGGTGAAAAAAAAAAAATCTAAAAAAATCGATTTGCCTAAATTTTGAATCGCTTTGACCTCTCAACTCGATTCAAGATTTAAATCGATTTTTTTCCCAGCCCTACGCTCAGGGATCCCACTGATTCTGCATTATGGTGAGTTAAATAATTTAATTTTATATTACAATGTAATAATAGAAATAATGCACTTCAATCATCCTGACACCATAACAACCAGGGTGCCGGGATGATTGAAGTGCCAACACCAGGTGTTTGGAGTATCTTTATCTGCTGACTTTCTAGAATACACATATTTTTATTGTGTAAGATCTGGGGCTGCTGTCCTGTCATTCCCCCTCTCCCCCTTTGCCCCTTTCCCCCTCTCCCCCCCTTTCCCTCTCCCCCCCTTTCCCTCTCCATCCCTCATTCATCTCAGACTGTAACCACACCCTCTTGAGCCACGCCCATTTAAAACATGCCCATTTTTGCCGCGGTGCGCTTCGCGCGCCGCATTTGTAATTTTTGCTAAACCACGCCTACAAATGAATGTCCCGCCCCCTAATTATTGTACGGCTCCACCTACAGCAAAAAAAGTGTCCCACATTTTTTTTTTTGCAATGTTGGCAACTATGTAGATGGAAAGATGAAAAAATGACTGAAGGTCTGCTTTAATAGTGTGCCTGCACTTTCTGCAAAGTAGCTGAATTTCTGGAATTCAGCTTTAACCTCCAAAATGCCAACTCTCTGCACAGCTGCAGGGTGTTTTTGCCACGGCCCCATTCACTTGAATAAATCACAATCAACAGCAGTAATGCTGGTGACATACTCTTTAGTTTTTGCCGCAACCCTGAAGTATTGTGGCTGCATTTCTGTGTTTAGGTGGGTGGTAAAAAAACACAGCTCAATCTCTTGCTTTCACTAACTCCTGCCCACCCATATAACCACTTGCCAACTGCACTATAGCACAATTGGCTAGTTCTGGAAGAGTTTTTCATAGAAGCTTTCCTGTGGCGCACATCAGGTTGCGGTCCTCCTGTTATTGTGCATTAGGCGCGGTCCTCCTGTTATTGTGCATTAGGCGTGGTCCTCCTGTTATTGTGCATTAGGCGCGGTCCTCCTGTTATTGTGCATTAGGCGCGGTCCTCCTGTTATTGTGCATTAGGCGCGGTCCTCCTGTTATTGTGCATTAGGCGCGGTCCTCCTGTTATTGTGCATTAGGCGCGGTCCTCCTGTTATTGTGCATTAGGCGCGGTCTGTGTCCGCTGCATCCTTCACACACAGCTGATCACAGACTGGGGTAAAGGGCCAATTACAGCGGTCCTTTACCATGTGATCAGTGGTGTCCAATCAGAGCTGGTCACATGTAAACAGACTTACTGGTTATTAGCAGTCCTTTCCTCCCACACTGCCTCTGTTGGAGGAAAAGAGAGCCGTTAATCAGCAAGCCTGTCAGCAAATCGTTTACACTGATAATCAGTGCAGTTCCCCCCAATCCCTACGCTGGTTTCCGATCGCCCAGCGAATGAAATTCAAAATACTAACTACAACATACAAAGCTCCTCCCAAGACGTCCCACTCTCAAACTTCCTGGTCTCCTCCTTCCATGCACATCTCTAGGACTTCTGCAGAGCCTCTCCCATCCTCTGGAACTCTCTACCTCAACCTGTCCGACTATCTCCTACTCTGGCTGCCTTCAGGTGATCCCTGGAAATTTATCTCTTCAGGGAAGCCTATCACGTCTCCAACTAATCTCCTACCACTTCCATCAGCTCATTCCCCACAGTTACAACCTTTTGTACCACCTGCCCCACCCTATTAGATTGTAAGCTCTTCTGAGCAGGGCCCTCTTAATCCTCTTGTATTTTATTGTATTGTCTTCCTTTTATATTGTAAAGCTCTGCATAAACTGTTGGCGCTATATAAATCCTGTATAATAATAATCAGTGCCAATCAATGCCCATCAGTGCAGTCTATCAGTTCCCATCAGTGCAGTCTATTAGTGCCGCCACATAAGTGCCCATCAGTGCAGCCTATCAGTATCCATCAGTTCCGCCTCATAAGTGCCCATCAGTGCAGCCTATCAATGCCCACCAGTACAGCCTATCAGTGCAGCCTATCAATGCCCACCAGTACAGCCTATCAGTGCAGCCTATCCGTGCCCATCAGTGCAGCCTATCAGTACCCATCAGTGCCATCTATCGGTGTCCATCAGTGCCGCCTATCAGTGTCCATCAGTGCCGCCTATCAGTGTCCATCAGTGCAGCCTATCAGTACCCATCAGTGCAGCCTCATCAGTGCCCATCATGCAGCCTATCAGTACCCATCAGTGCAGCCTATTAGTGCCGCCTCACGAGTACCCATCAGTGCAGCCTCATCAGTGCCCATCAGTGCAGCCTCATCAGTGCCCATCAGTGCAGCCTATCGGTGCCCATCATGCAGCCTATCGGTGCCCATCAGTGCAGCCTATCAGTACCCATCAGTGCAGCCTATCAGTACCCATCAGTGCAGCCCTCTTAGTGCCGCCTCATGATTACCCATCGGTGCAGCCTCATCAGTGCAGTCTATCAGTGCCCATCATGCAGCCTATTGGTACCCATCATGCAGCCTATCGGTACCCATCATGCAGCCTGTCGGTGCCCATCATGCAGCCTATCAGCACCCATCAGTGCAGCCTATCGGTACCCATCATGCAGCCTGACGGTACCAATCATGCAGCCTGTCGGTGCCCATCAGTGCAGCCCATTGGTACCCATCAGTCCAGCCTCATCAGTGCTCATCAGCGCACATCAATGAAGAAGAAAAATTCATTATTTATTTGCTAAATTTTGTAACTAAGAAAATCTTTTTTTTAAAAATGTTTACAGTTTAGCATGACCGTGCAATTGTCATTCAAAGTGTGAGAGCGCTGAAAGCTGAAAATTGGCCTGGGCAGGAAGGGGGTGAAAGTGCCCGGTATTGAAGTGGTTAAATAAGTCCAAGAGAAAACTGTAAGAGCAGACAGAGCGTTCAGGAACACATTAGGGGCCCATGTATACCTGAATGAACTGCACCAGAGTGTTCACGGTTTTGTGCATCAAGGGGCGGTGCAGCACCCTTTTAAAATGAATAGGATACGACTCCCTATGCATAAAAATTTAGATCCTGCTGCACATTTGGAAGCACACTACATCGTGCCGCATGGTGCAATGCACACTGGCTTGCACTGGGGTGCATGAATGACACTGCAATGCACTATCGTGTGCAGAATACACCACAGGATATCTGATCACTTGGAATTTTTTTGAATTGCCAAAGGATTCTGGCCCCCGGTCAGAGATTGCAGTCACGGGTTCTGCATAACCGAAAATCATAGATGTCAAACTTTTTGGGAGTTCTATTTTTTATTGTATAGAACAGCCATTTGTGTGTCCCCTCCCCCGATCACCTTGATGAACCCGACTGACTGTTTACTGTCACCGCAGCTCCCCACAACATCCTCTGCACTGCGTCGCACCCTGGAAACACCACCCACCCCTCATAAATCGAAACTTCAATCAAGCCAAAATCTACAGCTACAATCTGATTTTGCAGAGAAAAAAAAATCAACCCCCCCCCTCCAGGTGATTTATATCGATTGCAGCCATCCCTATGTCATTATTTCAATATAGGTCTTATATAAGGGGTAAGTCACACAGGAACATCTCAATTGCAGATAAGAACTGTATATTGCAGCATTGTCCTTTGTATTGATGTTCAGGTTATGAGGCTGCATGTGCCAAGAATGGAGATAGGATTGAAGCATATATTCCTTTATTTTCTCCTGGTGATCCTGCCAGAAACACACCTACTCCAGGATGACAACTCTCACTCACTGCACTGTACCTATGGAGGAGCAGCATCATCACCCTAGGACAACACTACAGAACATGTTTTGCTCTCTGCAACTTCATACCATAGAGGATGAAGGGTGTTCCTCAATCCACAAAGAGAACTGGGGGCAATGTAGCTGATAACAGTCAGCACAGGAAAATGGGAGTTCACTACATTTCTGGTAGAGGTATGTTGTTGCTTTGCCCCCCCAACACACCCCAACACCCCCAACCATACATTCACATTGTATGGTCTGGTAAGACCGCTATCAAAGACAACCTGCTTGAAGGTTGTAGCTCTGACCCCTGAACATTCACTGGGCCCAAGGGTCCTGCCTAGGTTACAGTGTGGATTATCCAGCTATCACCATCAAAGTTGGAGTCATTAGACCTGTGCTGGCTTCTACTGTAGGAGAATGAAGGTTGCACCTGAGCCCCCTGAACACCCACAGGGTACAAGGCTCTTGCCTAGGTTACCAAGTGGATTATCTAGCTCCAGCCATCAAGGTTGGAGTCATTAGACCTGTGCTGGCTTCTACTGTAGAAGAATGAAGGTTGTAGCTGGGCTCCCCTGAACACCCACAGGGCTTGAGGCTCTTGTCTAGGTTTCCAAGTGGATTATACAGCTCTGGCCATCAAGGTTGGAGTCATTAGACCTGTGCTGGCTTCTACTGGAGAATGAAGGTTGTAGCTGGGCCCCCTGAACACCCACAGGGTTTGAGGCTCTTGTCTAGGTTTCCAAGTGGTTTATACAGCTCTGGCCATCAAGGTTGGAGTCATTACCTGTGCTGGCTTCTACTAGAGAATGAAGGTTGTAGCTGGGCCCCCTGAACATCCACAGGGCTTGAGGCTCTTGTCTAGGTTTCCAAGTGGATTATACAGCTCTGGCTATCAAGGTTGGAGTCATTAGACCTGTGCTGGCTTCTACTGGAGAATGAAGGTTGTAGCTAGGCCCCCTGAACACCCACAGGGTTCGAGGCTCTTGTCTAGGTTTCCACGTGGTTTATACAGCTCTGGCCATCAAGGTTGGAGTCATTAGACCTGTGCTGGCTTCTACTGGAGAATGAAGGTTGTAGCTGGGCCCCCTGAACACCCACAGGGTTCGAGGCTCTTGTCTAGGTTTCCAAGTGGTTTATACAGCTCTGGCCATCAAGGATGGAGTCATTAGACCTGTGCTGGCTTCTACTGGAGAATGAAGGTTGTAGCTGGGCCCCCTGAACACCCACAGGGTTCGAGGCTCTTGTCTAGACTATCAAGTGGATTATACAGCTCCGGCCCATCAAGGTTGGAGTCATTAGACTTGTGCTGGCTTCTACTGCACAGTGGGGACAACCCACCAAAACCTAGACTCCACCACCGATTCTCTGTGTGCCTCTGTGTATCTGCGGGTCGGGGTGAAGCAGGGTGAATTTTCTAAACCACATTACATTTTTTTTCGTTTTAGAACCCTGTAGCAAGTGGCAAGTGGCTAAGATCTGTTATTTCCTCTACTAGAATACAATTCTCTATATTGTTTCATTGTTTGAACTCCCCCATCAGGGAGCCGGCACCTCCCTCTCACTTCTTATAAACTGTGAGAGGAGGAAAAACACATGAGATCACACCTCTGGTTATAACACGCCATCAGCATTATTTTGTATGGATGGCCATGCACATAGCTGGAGGTGCTCTCATTGCTGTCTGCAAGCTTTTTTTATTTTTTTTTGGCGTTTCCTGCAGATCTGCACGCAAGACTGAGCACAGACATTTTCAGCCAACTGTGAAGGTTTTTAGTTTTGGTTTTTAATTAAACAGGATATGTAGCCCTTTCTTTCACACACACCTTTTTTCAATGATTTTTAACACTTTATAACTTTTGATGCAGTTTGCAATTATCCACGTGCGCCATATTTGTTCATCATTGCATGTATAGCCTGCCCCAATCAGCTTCTTCACTGCCACTGCTCGTGTTCCATGACATCATCCGACGGCTGCCTGGATTGTGTGAGGGAAGGCTTCGCCACAGTACATATGGAGTACCGAGGCGCATGCGCCGGCCAGGAACTGGCCGAGTAGATGTGCACGGATGTGCGCGCACATGCATTCCCAGGCACGCGCCTGTCACCAATACTGGCAAATGGCCTATTTGAACAGGGCTGCTGCACTGGCTAAATTCCTGTTTGCTCTGCAGCATTCTGTGAGTGTTCCTGTGACTGACTTCTGATCTTGACCCGGCTTGCTCCTGACCATCCTTGTTTGGTACCTGCACTGACCTCGGCTTGTCCCCCGATTCTGCCTCTGCCTTCTGCTCTTGTCTGATCCTTTCACTGTTGCCGACATTGGCCTGTGACCCGATCATTCTTCTGTCTGACATCTATGCCTGATCTGCCCGTCCATTACCAACCAGGCTTGTCTGACCCTGCATCCAGCTCTTCCAGCCAGCTATGGCTCCCTTCAGTTCAGCACACTATCCTCTGGCTTCTGCTTCCTGCTGCGCATTGAAAGCCTGTTGTCGGCCAAGCCCTGTGCCAGCCTGTTTACTTCCAGCCTGCCCTGCTGTCACATATGCCTACTGCCAGCTGTTCCATTTCCTGGCATTCTTCCAGTGAAGTATCGATTGCTACCAGCGCGGACTGATCATAGTCACTAATACCTCGTCTTGCATTCACGGTTACTGTTCCACTATCAGTGACCCCCCGAGCCGGAGCTGTACGAGAGGCCTTCCTCTGCACATCAGGCTCACTAACCAGGTATGTAACAGATTGAGATCTGGAGAATTTGGAGGTCAAGTCAACACCTCAAACTTGTTAGGTTCCTCAGACCATTCTTGCATTCATCAGACCAGGTCACCTTCTTCCATTGCTCCATGCTCCAGTTCTGAAGCTCACGGGTCCATTGTAGGCACTTTTGGCTGTGGACACGGGTCAGCATGGCTACCCTGACTGGTCTGCGGCTACACAGCCCCATACACAACAAACTATGATGCTCTGTGTATTCCGACACCTTTCCATCAGAAACAGCATTCACTTTTTCAGCAAACTGAGCTCCATTAGCTCTTCTATTGGATCAAACTACATGGGCTAGCCTTCCCCACGTGCATCAACAAGCCTTGGCTGAACATGACCCTGTTGCTGGTTTGCTGCTTTTATTTCCTTGGACCGCTTTTGGTCAGACTTGACCACTGCAGACCGGGAACATCCCACAAGAGCTGCAGTTTTGGAGATACATTGACTTTTTTTTTTTTTTTTTTAATTACATGCTTACCTGATACTAGGTCCTCAATTCAGATACTACCCCCCCCCCCCCATCATATGCAAAGCTATCCTGCTGTAATCTACTTCCCTACCGCTTGTGCCCTTCGCCACCATATTCCTTTGTGACGTTTTTCCGAGGCTCCCTGAACCTGGAAGAGATAGTCCGTGTCCTGGTAATGTGTCTCCAGGCCTGTCCCCCTCTTTCTTGCATGAATAGTGGTGAGCGGGGAAATATAGTTTGCTATGGGCAAAAATATACTGCAGCTGTGGCTCTGGGCGCAACAGCAACAGACATATTTTACACTGTACTCTCATACGTTGTACAATATAGTTGCATGCAAGAGGCCATATTGTCTTACAGCAACTATTTTCTATACAATCCATATATCCATTAACAAAAAAAAAAAAACAAGAAAAAAAAAAACATAAAACACTTTGCAGTTTGATTAGTATTAGTTATTGTTGCCAGAAATTATGATTCTGTTGAAAAGCGTTGCAAATGAAATAATGACAACCTTTTTTACTTTTAAGTAAAGCATTTTTAAGCACTTTTTAATGAATCCAATAAAAAAAATGTCGTAACAGAATGGTTAAAAAAAAAAGAAATAGCAACCCCCCCCCCCCCCCCCCAAAAAAATCTGGAAAATATGAGCAAAGTGGATAAGGGGAGGGAGGAGTTGATTGGGGTTAACTAGAAACACAATTTATTTAGATTTTTTTGTGAGGTTACATTAACTGTCAGCATATGCAGATTAACAGCCACCTCTTTGATTTGCAGATGAATGAAACAGAGTAAATTCAAATTAAAATTGTTACTATGCATCTCTGAATCCTGTTTCTGAACATTGTGTATAAACACCATTCAGAAGGTCCCTCATCCATCAGCCAATGTAATAGCTGTTGTATTACACAGCAATTCTAGTTCAGGCTGTCATTTTGACAGCCAGGAATTGCGGACAAGGAGGTCTTGAAGAGCAGTAGGGGGAAGAGGACAGCACATGCTACGTATGCCGTGTACTTCTGTGAAGTTTATTTTAGGACATAAGGACAGGAAGTGAGGGGGATCTCCTTAACGGGGGTCACAGAATTTTAACTCTTCCTTACTTTATCCATTACTAAAGCCTTTAAAAACAAGCATAATATCAGCACATAACATGGTCTGTAAAAAAAAAGCATAATATACAGAAATGTGCTCAAAGTTACATTATGTGGTGTTTCTTCACAGCCCGGAAGGTAACAAAGTATTGTGCAATGTATGTACAGAACACCCCGTGTGTAACTTCTTGCACTTCCACAACTTTTTACAGAATTTTGCATATTTGCGATTATTTAGAAGAAGTGTTGCAAGGAGCAATAGATGTTAGATTATGTGGTCAGAGATCGGTGTCAAAATTTACACAAAATATGGCACCAACATCCTGTTTAGATGAAAAAAGAACATATAAGTGATATGGGACTTTAAAGATGCAAATCATACAAAACATAATATAAATGGAAAATATATACAAATTTTATTAAATGTACTACATCAGTAAAAACAATACATGCAGTATACTCATGGCCATGGATGTATGCAAAGCATCCTATAAATGAAAAAGGTTTACTGTAGTCACGTTCTGGTTTTCTACAGGTTTCACTGTATGGCTTCTTCAGGAAGGAGCGTGAAGGTTCTTTAAATATTGAGATCTATATTTCAACAAAATTAGTTGTGCAATGAAAACAGAGAAAAAATACTAATTAATACAACAAATAGACAAAATATATCCTATATACATCTATGGCTGCACTTGAAAAAGAGGCAAGAGACATTCCCTAAAATAGAAATAAGAGGGCCCCCACCTCATGTTGTGAGTCTAGAGGCCCAGACAGAGTTGAATTAAGATGAAGAATGGATTCTGACAAAGTACCGCATCCACAATCCAGACACTCCCGACCTAATGCCAGATCACCCGTAGGGAGGGATGAGTAATGATATATATTATCAGCCAGTTAATATAGATATCCTGCCAATAAACATAATATATATATATATATATATATATATATATATATATATATATATATAGTTGCATTGATGTACCATACCAAGTTATAGAATAAAATAATTCATAGAAAATTTTCCATGGCCAGGATATATTCATAGCGAAACTCACTTAGGAAAATATATCGGGGAATATGTGCTACTAAACTGGAAGCCTCTACCGTCCAGAGGAAAACAGGGATGGTATCACGGAGAGAGTCACCCAAGGAGAATTACTAAATGAGAGAAAAGGACCCTTATGCCGCGTACACACCAGAGTCCGCCGCACAATCCGACCGTGTGTAGGCTCCGGCGGACTTTTTTTCCCCAAAAGTCCGCCCTACCTAGATTTAAAGCATGCTTTAAATCTTAGTCCGCCGGACTCAGTTCCTGACGGAAAGCCCGTTCGTCTGCATGCGTCTGTATGCCGATCTGACGGACCAGATACGACGCATGGGCAGATTACTGCATCTCGCGCTCGCTGCAATAGGAAAAACAAATTTTCCTATTGCGGCGAGTGCGGGGCATCCCAGGCCCTTGGGTCTGGCATGGATCTTAAGGGGAACCCCCTACGCCGAAAAATCGTCGTGGGGTCCCCCCAAAATCCATACCAGACCCCGATCCGAGCACGCAGCCCGGCCGGTCAGGAAAGGGGGTGGGGACGAGCGAGCACCCCCCCCTCCTGAACCGTACCAGGCCGCATGCCCTCAACATGGGGGGGTGGGTGCTTTGGGGGAGGAGGGTGCCCTGGGAGGCCCCCCCCACCCCAAAGCACCTTGTCCCCATGTTGATGAGGACAAGGGCCTCTTCCTGACAACCCTGGCCGTTGGTTGTCGGGGTCTGCGGGCGGGGGGGCTTATCGGAATCCGGGAGCCCCCTATAATAAGAGGGCCCCCAGATCCCGGTCCCCCCACCCTATGTGAATGAGTATGGGGTACATGGTACCCCTACCCATTCACCTAGGGAAAAAGTGTCAATAATAAAACACACTACACAGGTTTTTGAAGTAATTAGACAGCTCCGGGGGGGGGTCTTCTTCTGGCTTCGGCGATCCCTCTGGTTCCTCTTCTCCCGGTGTTCCAGTTCTTCGGCCGGCTCCTCCACTATCTTCATGCCGCTCTTTTGCCAGCGGAGGTCCAGACTTCTGGCTTCTTGGCTTCTTTCCTCTTCTCTTCTCCAGATGTTAAGCCCCCCGTCCGCAGACCCCGACAACCAACGGCCAGGGTTGTCGGGAAGAGGCCCTTGTCCTCATCAACATGGAGACAAGGAGCTTTGGGGTGGGGGGCGGCAGGGCGCCCCTCTGCCCCAAAGCACCCACCCCCCCATGTTGAGGGCATGAGGCCTGGTACGGTTCAGGAGGGGGGGGGGCGTTCGCTTGTCCCCCACCCCCTTTCCCGACTGGCCGGGCTGCGTGCTCGGATCGGGGTCTGGTATGGATTTTGGGGGACCCCGTGTCGATTTTTCGGCATAGGTGGTTCCCCTTAAAATCCATGCCAGACCTAAGGGCCTTCCTTTTCTCGTCGTACCCGAGTCACGTTCAAAATGAACGGACTTATCCGTGTGTGGGCAAGTCCGTTCATTCTGAAAGTCCGCCGTAACTCCGGCGAAAGTCCGTCAGAAAGACTGGTGGACCTAGCCTGCCGGAAAGTCCGTCCGTTCAGAAAGTCCGGCGGTAGTCCGCCGGACAGTCCGGCGGGAAGAACGTCAGACCAAGTATGCCAGAAAGTCCGCTCGTGTGTACGCGGCATTAGTATATAATATTAATAACACAAAGCATTCACTTAGGGCTTGATATCCATAATCCCAAAAAGTACCTGCCTCAATATTGGTGGTAAGGAGAGCCCATTCATCTAGTGGGGCACAAGTCCCCCAAAAAAGACAAAAAGGAAGTAAGGAACGACGGAAGTTGGTTCAAACCTCACTCATCGATCGATGCCTATGTATATCAAAAGGTGACATCCCACTATAAGTATCCATTTACCAGTATTTGTTTAAAAAGGGAAAGTATATTACTCCATCCACACCCATACATGTTTTCCTGTACCACTGAACATGAGGCTTCCAAGGATCAAAACAATATGGCCACTGCCATGTGGGTCCTTAAGTACCCCTTCCCCGTTGCGTCAGAGCACGGCGCAGAGTGTCACGCTATGATGACGCACCGCCGATGCAGAAAAAGGGGGAGTGACCACATGTTGAAATATAGGTCTACCGTGAACCTTAACGTTTATTCCTGAAGAAACCATATGGCGAAACATGTAGAATACCAGAACGTGACTACAGTAAACCTTTGTCATTTATAGGATGCTTTGCATACCTCCATGGCCATGAGTATACTACATGTATTGTTTTTACTGATGTAGTTCATTTAATAAAATTTGTATATATTTTCCTTTTATATGTTGTTTTGTATGATTTGCACCTTTAAAGTCCCATATCACTTATATGTTCTTTTTTCAGCAATAGATGTTAGTTTATTGAAGTTCCACTAGAGGAAGAGAATTGGTTGTTGTGGTGCACTTTGCAAGAATACTGCTGCTTGTTGGGTGAGTGTGAGGTTCCCGCAATCTGAAGTACCAGGAGGGAAGAATTAAGCTGGTCATAGATGGCAGCAGGAACTGGACAAATTTCAATCCATCTAGGTCCGGTCCCGTCCATGAGAAGTTGATCTATCGATCGACTTCTCATGACCGGTCCTGCTGGAGAATTTGCATGCGAGCAGTGCTGATCAGTGTATTCTGACAGCGGGAACATCCCCCCCGCCCCAACACCACCATCAGCGTAAACTGATCAGCACTGCAGCAGCTGATTAAATGCTAGTTTTCCAGCAGGTCTATTTAATAGAAGCCACTCTAATGCTGGCCATACACTATACGAAAAATCGGCCGAACACATTTTCGAAAAACGAACGTTCGACCGTGATCGCAAACGATCGTGCCATCATATAATGACCGATAAATTGTTCAGTGGACATGAATAAATAATTTTTTGTTCGTTTTTTTTACATATACCTAGTGCAGACAGTTCGGACGGGAAACACATTAACCTTGCAATTTATCGTACGTTCGGCAGAAAGTTTCCAAACTTCCCGTTCGTTTTTTTCCCACAAAAACGTCACAAACTATTATCGATTTGTGCCCATTAACTTGCCGAAAAACGAACGAAGTGTCTATACGAACGATTTTTCGGCCGATTTTTCGTATAGTGTATGGCCAGCATAACAATCAACTTCTGTTGAGCACAGCCAAAGTTTGATACAGGTGTACTAACATTAAGAATTTAGGTTGAAGTAGATAAACACTCAGACTTTGTAAAAATAACCTTTATTTTAATTGTCTTTCCTACACTTTCCTGTTACAGCAGCTCTGCAGGGTGTAGAAGTATGACTGTTCAGTCCAATAGGCACCAGAGGCATCAGTAGTGATGAACCAAATGTAACTGGGTTCAGTTCAGGACGTGTCTGGAAAACTTTATCCAAGTTCAGAATTATTATTTTCTAGGCCAGCCGTGTCCAAACTGCAGCCCATTGTTTGACTTTATCCAGACCCTGGGGCACTGTTCCTCCTACTGATATTAGGCCCCATTTCTCCCATTGACGCCAACAATGAGACACCATTCCAACCACAGGCACCGACAACGAGGCACAATTCCAACCACAGACACCGACTACGAGGCACAATTCCAACCACCGACAACGAGGCACAATTCCAACCACCGACAACGAGGCACAATTCCAACCACCGACAACGAGGCACAATTCCAACCACCGACAACGAGGCACAATTCCAACCACCGACAACGAGGCACAATTCCAACCACCGACAACGAGGCACAATTCCAACCACCGACACCGACAACGAGGCACAATTCCAACCACCGACAACGAGGCACAATTCCAACCACCGACAACGAGGCACAATTCCAACCACCGACAACGAGGCACAATTCCAACCACCGACAACGAGGCACAATTCCAACCACCGACACCGACAACGAGGCACAATTCCAACCACCGACAACGAGGCACAATTCCAACCACCGACACCGACAACGAGGCACAATTCCAACCACCGACACCGACAACGAGGCACAATTCCAACCACCGACACTGACAACGAGGCACAATTCCAACCACCGACATCGACAACGAGGCACAATTCCAACCACATGCACCGACAACGAGGCACAATTCCAACCACATGCACCGACAACGAGGCACAATTCCAACCACAGGCACCGACAACGAGGCACAATTCCAACCACAGGCACCGACAACGAGGCACAATTCCAACCACAGGCACCGACAACGAGGCACAATTCCAACCACAGGCACCGACAACGAGGCACAATTCCAACCACAGGCACCGACAACGAGGCACAATTCCAAACACAGGCACCGACAACGAGGCACAATTCCAACCACAGGCACCGACAACGAGGCACAATTCCAACCACAGACACCGACAAAGAGGCACAATTCCAACCACAGGCACCGACAACGAGGCACAATTCCAACCACAGGCACCGACAACGAGGCACAATTCCAACCACAGGCACCGACAACGAGGCACAATTCCAACCACAGACACCGACAACGAGGCACAATTCCAACCACAGACACCGACAAAGAGGCACAATTCCAACCACCGACATCGACAAAGAGGCACAATTCCAACCACAGACACTGACAACGAGGCACAATTCCAACCACCGAGAACTAGGTACAATTCCAACCACAGACACCAACAACGAGGCACAATTCCAACCACAGACACCGTCAACGAGGCACAATTCCAACTACAGACACCAACAACGAGGCACAATTCCAACCACAGACACCAACAACGAGGCACAATTCAAACAACGAGGCACAATTCCAACCACAGACACCAACAACGAGGCACAATTCCAACCACAGACACCAACAACGAGGCACAATTCCAACCACAGACACCAACAACGAGGCACAATTCCAACCACAGACACCAACAACGAGGCACAATTCCAACCAGACACCAACAACAAGGCACAATTCCAACCACAGACTCCGACAACGAGGCACCATTCCAACCACAGACACCAACGAGGCACAATTCCAACCACAGACACCAACGAGGCACAATTCCAACCACAGACACCAACGAGGCACAATTCCAACCACAGACACCAACGAGGCACCATTACAACCACAGACACCAACAACGAGGCACCATTCTAACCACAGACACCAACAACGAGGCACCATCCCAACCAGACACCAACAACGAGGCACAATTCCAACCACAGACTCCGACAACGAGGCACCATTCCAGCCACAGACACCAACAACGAGGCACAATTCCAACCACAGACACCATTCCAACCACAGACACCAACGAGGCACCATTCCAACCACAGACACCAACGAGGCACAATCCCAACCAGACACAAAAAACGAGGCACAAGCCCAACCAGATACCAACAACGAGGCACAATTCCAACCACAGACTCCGACAACGAGGCACCATTCCACCCACAGACACCGACAACGAGGCACAATTCCAACCACAGACTCCAACGAGGCACCATTCCAATCACAGACATCAACAATGAGGCACAATTCCAACCACAGACACGACAACGAGGCACAATTCCAACCACAAACACCAACAATGAGGCACCATTCCAACCACAGACACCAACAATGAGGCACCTTCTAAGCAATGACACCAACAATTAAGCAAGTTTCCTCCCACTGACACCAATGATGAAGCACCATTCTTTCCACTGACACCAACAATGGGGCACTATTCCTCCCCGCTGACACCAAGTTCAGAATTATTATTTTCTAGGCCAGCGGTGTCCAAACTGCAGCCCATTGTTTGACTTTATCCGGACCCTGGGGCACTGTTCCTCCTACTGATATTAGGCCCCATTTCTCCCATTGACGCCAACAATTAGACACCATTCCTTTCACTGACACGAACGAGGCACAATTCCAACCACAGGCACCGACAACGAGGCACAATTCCAACCACAGGCACCGACAACGAGGCACAATTCCAACCACAGACACCGACAACGAGGCACAATTCCAACCACAGACACCGACAAAGAGGCACAATTCCAACCACCGACATCGACAAAGAGGCACAATTCCAACCACCGACATCGACAAAGAGGCACAATTCCAACCACAGACACTGACAACGAGGCACAATTCCAACCACCGAGAACTAGGTACAATTCCAACCACAGACACCAACAACGAGGCACAATTCCAACCACAGACACCGTCAACGAGGCACAATTCCAACTACAGACACCAACAACGAGGCACAATTCCAACCACAGACACCAACAACGAGGCACAATTCCAACCACAGACACCAACAACGAGGCACAATTCCAACAACGAGGCACAATTCCAACCACAGACACCAACAACGAGGCACAATTCCAACCACAGACACCAACAACGAGGCACAATTCCAACCACAGACACCAACAACGAGGCACAATTCCAACCACAGACACCAACAACGAGGCACAATTCCAACCAGACACCAACAACAAGGCACAATTCCAACCACAGACTCCGACAACGAGGCACCATTCCAACCACAGACACCAACGAGGCACAATTCCAACCACAGACACCAACGAGGCACCATTACAACCGCAGACACCAACAACGAGGCACCATTCTAACCACAGACACCAACAACGAGGCACCATCCCAACCAGACACCAACAACGAGGCACAATTCCAACCACAGACTCCGACAACGAGGCACCATTCCAGCCACAGACACCAACAACGAGGCACAATTCCAACCACAGACACCATTCCAACCACAGACACCAACGAGGCACCATTCCAACCACAGACACCAACGAGGCACAATCCCAACCAGACACAAACAACGAGGCACAATCCCAACCAGATACCAACAACGAGGCACAATTCCAACCACAGACTCCGACAACGAGGCACCATTCCACCCACAGACACCGACAACGAGGCACAATTCCAACCACAGACTCCAACGAGGCACCATTCCAATCACAGACATCAACAACGAGGCACAATTCCAACCACAGACACGACAACGAGGCACAATTCCAACCACAAACACCAACAATGAGGCACCATTCCAACCACAGACACCAACAATGAGGCACCTTCTAAGCAATGACACCAACAATTAAGCAAGTTTCCTCCCACTGACACCAATGATGAAGCACCATTCTTTCCACTGACACCAACAATGGGGCACTATTCCTCCCCGCTGACACCAAGTTCAGAATTATTATTTTCTAGGCCAGCGGTGTCCAAACTGCAGCCCATTGTTTGACTTTATCCGGACCCTGGGGCACTGTTCCTCCTACTGATATTAGGCCCCATTACTCCCATTGACGCCAACAATTAGACACGATTCCTTTCACTGACACAAACGAGGCACAATTCCAACCACATGCACCGACAACGAGGCACAATTCCAACCACAGACACCGACAACGAGGCACAATTCCAACCACAGACACCGACAACGAGGCACAATTCCAACCACAGACACCGACAACGAGGCACAATTCCAACCACAGACACCGACAACGAGGCACAATTCCAACCACAGACACCGACAAAGAGGCACAATTCCAACCACAGACACCGACAAAGAGGCACAATTCCAACCACAGACACTGACAACGAGGCACAATTCCAACCACCGACAACTAGGCACAATTCCAACCACAGACACCAACAACGAGGCACAATTCCAAAAACAGACACCATCAACGAGGCACAATTCCAAAAACAGACACCAACAATGAGGCACAATTCCAACCACAGACACCGACAACGAGGCACAATTCCAACCACAGACACCGACAACGAGGCACAATTCCAACCACAGACACCGACAAAGAGGCACAATTCCAACCACAGACACTGACAAGGAGGCACAATTCAAACCACCGACAACTAGGCACAATTCCAACCACAGACACCAACAACGAGGCACAATTCCAACCACAGACACCGTCAACGAGGCACAATTCCAACTACAGACACCAACAACGAGGCACAATTCCAACCACAGACACCAACAACGAGGCACAATTCCAACCACAGACACCAATAACGAGGCACAATTCCAACGACAGACACCAACGAGGCACAATTCCAACCAGACACCAACAACAAGGCACAATTCCAACCACAGACTCCGACAACGAGGCACCATTCCAACCACATACACCAACGAGGCACAATTCCAACCACAGACACCAACAACGAGGCACCATCCCAACCAGACACCAACAACGAGGCACAATTCCAACCACAGACTCCGACAACGAGGCACCATTCCAGCCACAGACACCAACGAGGCACAATTCCAACCACAGACACCATTCCAACCACAGACACCAACAACGAGCCACCATCCCAACCAGACACCAACAACGAGGCACCATTCCAACCACAGACTCCGACAACGAGGCACCATTCCAGCCACAGACACCAACAACGAGGCACAATTCCAACCACAGACACCAACGAGGCACCATTGCAACCACAGACACCAACGAGGCACAATCCCAACCAGACACAAACAACGAGGCACAATCCCAACCAGACACCAACAACGAGGCACAATTCCAACCACAGA
Source organism: Lithobates clamitans (assembly GCA_037952925.1). Lineage (NCBI taxonomy): Eukaryota > Metazoa > Chordata > Amphibia > Anura > Ranidae > Lithobates > Lithobates clamitans. Next base: position 57,574 of record JBBGZY010003393.1, on the reverse strand, counting down.
CTCCGACAACGAGGCACCATTCCAACCACAGACACCGACAACGAGGCACAATTCCAACGAGGCACCATTCCAATCACAGACATCAACAACGAGGCACAATTCCAACCACAGACACGACAACGAGGCACAATTCCAACCACAGACACTGACAACGAGGCACCATTCCAACCACAGACACCAACAATGAGGCACCATTCCAACCATAAACACCAACAATGAGGCACCATTCTAACCAATGACACCAACAATTAAGCAAGTTTCCTCCCACTGACACCAATGATGAAGCACCATTATTTCCACTGACACCAACAATGGGGCACTATTCCTCCCTGCTGACACCAAAAATGAGGTACCATTCCAACTACCGACACCAATGAGGCACCATTCCAACCACAGACACCAATGATGAAGCACTATTCCTGCCATTGACACTAATGAGGCACCATTCCTTTCACTGACACCAATGATGAGGCACAATTCCTTTCACTGACACCAATGATAAGGCACCATTCCTCCTGCTGACACCAACAATGGGGCACCATTCCTTTAACAGACACCAACAATGGGGCACCATTTCTTCCATTGACACCAATGATGGGACATCATTCCTTCCCTTAACAATAATGGAGCACTATTCTTCCTGCTATTGACCACAGACACTAGAGATTATCAAACATATGGAATGAGGGGGGGGGGGGGGGGGTTGGGGAGTCGATTGCCATAAAGGACATGCACCAAAGCAAAAAAAAAAAGTTTTTTTTAATTGTCTGGCAGGGAGCAGCATTTTTTATTAATGCTTACAGGGATACATTAAGAATGCAAAATTCCTTTAAAGAACATGCCCAATGGATGTCCTGGACCTGCCTGCGAAGTGGTGTATCTGAACAAAATATACAATACAAAGAAACAAAAGCGACAGCTTCCAGCTGTTTGTAAATGGCCGGGGATTCCCTTCATCTGTACCAGACAATCATCGTAGATGGGGAAAGGGGGACCCCACACAAACAAACTGGTGCGGGGTGCGAGACTGAAGGGAAGGCCGGGGGTCAGATGTATCATCTTTTATTACTGAATAAACTGTAAATATAAAGTCCATATACTATTTTCTGCCTCTGCATTCTCAGCTTTTTCCTAGATTTGTCCTCATGTGGACGGCAGTCAGGGATGAAGCTTCGGCCGGCCGCAGCATCTCGGAAGGACAGGAAGCTGCGGAGGATAGAGGACTTCCGACATATTCACGGAGGGTGGATTCTGCAGAAAGGTGCACGGCTGGGTAAATATTTATATCTGCAACCTTGGAGAGATGCCGGGGAACATTTTCCTCATCTGCTTCTCCTCGGGTACGGCAGCCAGTATGTTATTATTCCGGCCTTGGGATCTGCTATTTGTTTTCTACTTCATTGTGCGGCCAAAGTTGCTTACTTAGGTGTTTACACGAAACAAGTGTGCCTCTTGATTAGTGGAATAGAAATCTAGAATACGAGATCTGACAGCAGGGGGGGGGGGTGGTGGCTTTGCGGTAGTGGCCTTGATTAAATATAATACAGTTTTTAATATATCCAGACACTGTGCAGCACGCAGTGCATTTGCAGGGTGTTTGGCGGGGCGAACACCTGGCAAACACCCTGCAAATTAGGGTGTACAGCGAACAGGCAAATGTTCAGCCCAAACCGTTCGCCCAACACTAGTGGTCAATAATTAGGCAAATGGAACTGTGCCAATAAGTCCAACAAGGGTCAACAGACCCAAATTCATATTTGGGCATCCACCTAGTACAGTGGTTCTCAACTCCAGTCCTCAGGACCCACCAACAGGTCAGGTTTGCAAGATAGCTGAAATACATCACAGGTGATATCACTTGCTGCTCAGTGATTGCAGTATTCTAGTCTGCATCTCCCGAAGGTAATACTTAAAATCTGGCCTGTTGGTGGGTCCCGAGGACTGGAGTTGAGAACCACTGACCTAGTAGAACTTTGAAATAGTATGAACAGAGGACCAGGTAGCAGCCTTACAAAGCTGGGCTACAGAGGCCTGTGGCTGAAATGCCCAGGAAACTTCCATCAATCTGGTGGAATGGCAGGGTGATCAGATTTCTTATCCACCTCACGATAGTGGACTTGGAAGCAGGGTGTCCCTTGCAAGGTCCTGACAAGAAGACAAATGGGGCATCTGTCCATCAAATCAAAGCTGTAGTTAAGAGGTAGACTCTAATGGCTCTATATCTGGGCAATGAAGAGATATCCTTCGGTGCAGGGCACGAGGAAGACCGATACCACCTTTGGAAGAAAGGATGGTCTTGGTCATAAAACAACCTCGACTTTGTGAAGTATGAGGAATTGTTCCTTACAGGAAAGAGCCAACAACTCAAAGACATGTCTAACAGATGCGATAGCAACTAAGAAGGCTACTTTACAGGAAAAAACATCCAAAAAAAATATCCCCGATGGGTTCAAAAGTGGGGGGTTCTGCAGGGCAGAGAAAACCTAGTTGAGATCACAAGGAAGCACAGTGTACTGCAAATTGGAGATTAATGCAAGAAAGTCTTGAAAAGGGAGAGTGAAGCCAGAGGTCATTGAAAGAGAATGGACAAGCTGAGACCTCTCCAGTGCTTAAGGCCAAAATTCTGGCCAAGAACGGATTGTAGAAATGCCAGAACGTGAAGCACAGAGTTAGCTCTGTTGCTAAAGTGTATGAATTCACCCCCCATGTCTGTACAACCGGGTGCAGGTATACACAGCCCTCGCACAGAGTACGCATTAATAAGCCCTGTGCAAATGAGGCCTAACTCCAGTGGTAGACGTGGAGAAACTCGTGGCTGCCCAGTCTTAGGCTCCATTCACACAAATGCGTTTTTTGATGCATTTTGCAGAAATGCATGGGAATTTTTTTAACATGGGTTCCTATGGAACATGTTCACAGCAATGCATTTTTGTGCCTCTGCATTTTTGGAAAGGGTCAGGGACTTTTTTTCATGCAAAATGCAGCGTTTTGCATGTAATAGAAGTCATTGGACCAGCATCAAAAACGCAAGTACAGCGTTTTTACAGCGTTTTGTGTTTTTTTCGAGCCTCACTAGCAGGACACTATGAGGAGAAGCAGCTAAGAACTGCTGGAACTTGTAGGTCGGTATTGGCTGCTATCAGCAACAGTGGGACTTGTAGTTCTGTCATGGCTGCTATCAGTAACAGTGGGACTTGTAGTTCTGTATTTGCTACTATCAGTAACAGTGGGGCTTGTAGTTTTGTCATGGCTGCTATCAGTAACAGTGGGACTTGTAGGTCGGTATTGGCTGCTATCAGTAACAGTGGGACTTGTAGTTCGGTATTGGCTGCCAACAGTAACAGTGGGACTTGTAGTTCTGTCATGGCTGCTATCAGCAACAGTGGGACTTGTAGGTCGGTATTGGCTGCTATCAGTAACAGTGGGACTTGTAGGTCGGTATTGGCTGCTATCAGTAACAGTGGGACTTGTAGGTCGGTATTGGCTGCTATCAGTAACAGTGGGACTTGTAGTTCGTTATTGGCTGCTATCAGTAACAGTGGAACTTGTAGGTCGGTATTGGCTGCCAACAGTAACAGTGGGACTTGTAGTTCTGTCATGGCTGCTATCAGTAACAGTGGAACTTGTAGGTCGGTATTGGCTGCTATCAGTAACAGAGGGACTTGTAGGTGGGTATTGGCTGCTATCAGTAACAGTGGGACTTGTAGTTCGGTATTGGCTGCCATCAGTAACAGGGGGACTTGTAGTTTTATGAATTATTGGAACCCACCCTTATTACATTTGTTCCCTCTTCCATATTGTGTGGTGAAACACCCCCCCCCTCCCCAATTAATGCTCAGCACGTCCGGTCCGTACACCTCGTGTTCTCTCTCCGCAATCCTAGTTTGTTGCAAGAATGGTTATAATAAGGCTACTTTCACACTGCAGCGCCCGGCCGTTAGCACTAAAGTACCGTCTTTCAGCCGCTAGCGGGGTGCTTTTAACCCCAAAGACGGGGTTAAAAGTGCCCGTGTTGCAGTGCTTCCAAAAACGCTTTGGAAGTGATCCCCATTCAGTTCAATGGGCAGGCGTTTTGGGAGCGCTGTACACAGCGCTCCCAAACCGCCCCAAAGATGCTGCTCGCAGGACTTTGCCTAACGTCTCGCAAGCGCACCGCCCCAAGTGTGAAAAGTCACCCTGAAATGAATGGGAGGCGATTTTCAGGCGTTATTTAGAGGCCGTTTCTAAAACACCTGGAAAACCGCCTCAGTGTGAAACTGGCCTAAACGGACTTTTGTTTCAGCTGTTCATCTAGAACAATAATTGAAAGACTAGAATTGAAGTTTAATCCACAAACACATGTTTTCTATTAGAGGAGGACAGGCAGCGCAGATCCCTCCAATGCAAAACACAGCTGCTTGTAATTAGTTGAGATTTACTTGACAGCTTTTCTATTCCAACCCCATCCTCCCCTCTAGTGGTCAGAAGAAGTATTACACTCATGCCAATTGAATTCTAAAGCTTGGCCACACCTTACAATCTCATTGTACCCGTCTCTCTCTGCACAATCGCCTTCGGATTTAACAATAATTAAAAAAAGAGTGCAAGGGCCTTCCTATACAATTTCTTCAATTATTACTAAATACGTTATTAAATTCGAGAAATGTGTTGACTAAATTAAGTAAAAAAAAAAAAAAAAAAAAAAATTTTTATTAATATAAGGAAGACAAAAGTTGTATCTTTCTCCAGATTTCACAACTTTAATAGTCAAACTCCCCATAACACAACAAGCCTGTCTGAATAAAGAGAAGGAACGGAAAGGAAACGCTCTGCATTGAAGTAATAATGCACGGGGCAACAAGACGACTTTCTATGTTAGAAATGTCTGAACTGAAGAGAAGCTTTCTTTACCCCTCCAAAGCCTCCAGCAAGGATTTGTTTAACCACTTCAGCCCCGGAAGGATTTTTACCCCCTTCCAGACCAGAGCACTTTTTGCGATACGGCACTGCGTCGCTTTAACTGACAATTGCGCGGTCGTGCGACGTTGCACCCAAACAAAATTGACGTACTTTTTTTTCCCCCCACACGACAATTTTGGAAAAAAAAAGCAATATTTTTTACTATTTTCTATACAAAATATCCCCCCAAAAAATGTAAAAAAACCCCAAATGTTTTCCTCAGTTTAGGCCGATATCTATTCTACATATTTTTGGTAAAAAAAAAATAAATAAATCGCAATAAGCGTATATTGATTGGTTGGTGCAAAAGTTATAGCGTCTACAAAATAAGGAATAGATTTATGGCATTTTTATTATTATTAATTATTATTATTATTATTATACAAGATTTATATAGCGCCAACAGTTTACTCAGCGCTTTACAATGTATAAGGGGGACAACACAATTACAGTACAATACAAAAGGTAGAGGAGGGCCCGGCTCGTAGAGCTTACATTCTAAAGGGAGGGGGTGGTGGTACAAAAGGTAATAGCTGCAGAGAATGATTTGATGTGGGTGGCTCAGGGACAGTTATGTGGGTGTGGGATGGGCTTCCCTGAATAAATGAGTTTTCAGGGATCTCCTAAAGATGGACAGGTTAGGGGCTGATCGGACATACTGGGGCAGGGAATTCCAGAGGATGGGAGAGGCTCTGGAGAAGTCCTGAAGGCGAGCATGGGAGGAGGTAACAAGGGAGCTAGAGAGCAGGAGGTCCTGGGAGGAGCGGAGGGGGCGATTTGGGCGATATCTGCAGATGAGGTTGGTGATGTAGATGGGGGAGATGTTGTGAATGGCCTTGTATGTTGTGGTTAGCATTTTGAATTTTACACGGTGGGGTAGGGGAAGCCAGTGAAGGGATTGGCAGAGAGGGGCAGCCGTCGCGGATCGATTAGTGAGGTGTATTAGTCTAGCAGCAGCATTCATAATAGACTGAAGGGGGGATAGCCTGCGTAAGGGTAGGCCATTAAGGAGAGAGTTGCAGTAGTCGAGGCGGGAAATAATCAAGGAGTGAATAAGTTGTTTTGTGGTGTCATTAGTCAGGAAGGGTCGAATTCTGGAGATGTTGCAGAGGTTAAGGCGGCAGGATTTAGCCAGTGATTGGATATGGGGGCTGAAGGAGAGGTCAGAGTCAAGGATTACACCCAGGACCCTGGCATGTGTGGAGGGACCAATGGTTGTGCTGTTGATATTAATGGTGAAGTCACAGGAGGGGGACCGTGAAGGAGGAAATATAACAAGCTCAGTTTTAGAAAGATTACGTTTGAGGAAGTGGTGTGACATCCATACCGATATGTCATTCAGTAAGTTTGAGATCCCTGAAGAGATAGAGGGGGTGAGTTGAGGAGTGGACAGATGGATCTGGGTGTCATCGGCGTAGAGGTGGTATTGGAAGCCATGGGAGGTTATCAACTGGCCCAGGGAAGAGGTATAGAGCGAGAATAGGAGGGGCCCAAGGACGGAGCCTTGGGGTACCCCAACAGAAAGAGGAAGGGGAGCAGAGGAGATGGAGTTGTGACACTGAAAGTGCGCTGAGATAGGTAGGAGGAGAACCAGGATAATGCAGAATCACGGAGGCCAAGGGAGTGTAATTTGCTGAGGAGGAGCAGGTGGTCAACTGTGTCGTAGTAATGGCGGTGACCTGCGATTTTTGTCGTGACTGCAACATTATGGCGGACACATCGGACAATTTTGACACTATTTTGGGAGCATTGTCATTTATACAGTGATCAGTGCTATAAAAATGCAGAAAGAGAAAGTTATCACCGCTCTAGGAAGGCCGATCGAAAGCAAACATCTCCTCCATGCTGGAAGCAACAGGTGCTGGCAACGCTTGTACAATGAAGTAATTAGAGAAAGTCCTGGACAGCTGCACTCAAACTGATATATTGCCTTTATTGAATAAAAGTCATAAAAGATGCATGCCACAGCAGAAAAATGCAGGAACTCTAACGCGTTTCACACTGTAGTCAGTGCTTAATCATGAGAAGTACTGCAAGTGTGAGGTGACACCATGACACCCTACCAGAATAAGAACCGAAGAGCAAGAGAACACATGAGAACTAAAGAAATCTAAAAAGTGAATATCTACACCAGCCGTTCTCAACCAGGGTTCCTTGGAAACCTGGGGTTCCTCCAGAGGTTGTTACGGGTTCCTTGAGCTGTGGCTGATGAACCACCTTTTTGATGGTGCCTACAGAGTTCAAGGTTCAGCATCATGACACCTGATGACACATTCTGAGCACCACTTTAAGGGGAACATTCTTCCTATTGACCACCGGTATAAGGGGCATTGTTCCTATTGATCCCTGTTGAATTGGTTTTAGTAAGGGTTCCTTAGAGACCTGAAAATAATTTTTGGGGTTCCTCTAGGGTTAAAAAGCCCGATCTACACTGAGCAAAATGATAAATCGCAACACTTTTGTGTTTGCCCCTATTTATCATGAGCTGAACGCAAAGATCTACGACTTTTCCTATGTACACAAAAGGCCTATTTCTCCCAAATATTGTTCACAAATCTGTCCTAAATCTGTGTTGGTGAGAACTTCTCCTTTGCCGAGATTATCTATCCACCTGGTGTGGCATATCCAGATGCTGATTAAACAGCATGATTATTGCACAGGTGTGCCTTAGGCTGGCCCCAATAAAAGGCCACTCTAAAATGTGCAGTTTTACTGTATTGGGGGGGGGTCTGGGGGGGTCCGAAAACCAGTCAGTATCTGGTGTGACCACCATTTGCCTCACGCAGTACAGCACATCTCCTTGGCATAGAGTTGATCAGGTTGTTGATTGTGGCCTGTGGAATGTTGGTCCGTTCCTCTTCAATGGCTGTGCGAAGTTGCTGGATATTGGCAGGAACTGGAACACGCTGTCGTATACGCCGATCCAGAGCATCCCAAACATGCTCAATGGGTGACATGTCCGGTAAGTGTGCTGGCCATGCAAGAACTGGGATGTTTTCAGCTTCCAGGAATTGTGTACAGATCCTTGCAACATGGGGTTGTGCATTATCATGCTGCAACATGAGGTGATGGCCGTGGATGAATGGCATAACAATGGGCCTCAGGGTCTCATCAAGGCATCTCCATCAATAAAATGCATCTGTGTTCTTTGTCCATAGCCTACGTCTGCCCATACCATAACCCCACCGCCACCATGGGCCACTCCATCCACAACGTTGACATCAGCAAACCGCTCACCCACACAATGCCATACACGTTGTCTTCCATCTGCCCTGTACAGTGAAAACGTGGATTAATCCGTGAAGAGAACACCTCTCCAAAGTGCCAGACGCCATCGAATGCGAGCATTTGCCCACTCATGTCGGTTACGACGACAAACTGCAGTCAGGTCGAGACCCCGATGAGGATGACGAGCATGCAGATGAGCTTCCCTGAGACGGTTTCTGACAGTTTATGCAGAAATTCTTTGGTAATGCAAACCGATTGTTGCAGCATCTGTCCAGCTGGCTGGACGATTTTGGAGGTGAAGATGCTGGCTGTGGAGGTCCTGGGCTGGTGTGGTTACACTTTGTCTGCGGTTGTGAGGCCGGTTGGATGTGCTGCCTAATTCTCTGAAAACGCCTTTGGAGACGGCTTATGGTAGAGAAGTAAACATTCAACTCAAGGGCAACAGCTCTGGCAGACATTCCTGCCGTCAGCATGCCAATGGCACGCTCCCCCAAAACTTGCGACATTTGTGGCATTGTCCTGTGTGATAAAACTGCACATTTTAAGAGTGGCCTTTTATTGTGGCCAGCCTAAGGCACACCTGTGCAGTAATTATGCTGTCTAATCAGCAACTTGATATGCCACACCTGTGAGGTGGATGGTTTATCTCGGCAAAGGAGAAGTGCTCACTAACACAGGTTAGACAGATTTGTGAACAATATTTCAGAGAAATAGGCCTTTTGTGTACATGGAAAAAAGTCATAGATTTTTTAGTTCAGCTCATGATAAATAGGGGCTAACACAAAAGTTTTGCTCAGTATATGTATAAAAATACCATAACATACATGGATGGCAGTCTGAGGGGCCTCACTGGAACATGGGGTTTACCTTTAAAAATCGGGGGGTGTCACATGCAGTCTTTAGGAAATTATTGTGCAGCTTTCCAGATCCCTGCAGATACTATAATATGCTTTGGTGCTTACTCATGCCAGTAGACTGGCTACTAGTAGTTAAAAGATTTTAGTTTATATCTGTAGCAATGTGGACTACAATTATAAAGTCCAGTGATCCTCCGGTATTTCTATGCATCATGTTTGTGAGCCAAACTAAAGGGATTGTGGGATGAGTAGTTCCACAGATTGATAATTGCTTCGCAGGACTCTGTACCTGGACTACATATCCCAGGGATCCAGGGATTTTTGCTACCATCGGAGAGATTGCTGGGAGGAACTATATAAGTAGCCAAAGCCCGACCATGCGGTCCCTTCTTCCTGGGCCTAAGACGGACCTCTCCGTGCATGGAGAGAGAGGTCACATCCTACCACACGGTGTAAACATTCCAACCCGGACGAGGGGGGCCTAGCGCTGCTTGCTGTTCGTCAGACATCCATCCAGCACCACTTCGGTCGCCTGCCAACCTGTGTTCTACGCTTTGCATCGGGAGATCGAAACGGCAGATCCGCTGCACGGGCTGCTGTCCAGAGGGCACTGAATCGGCCTGGACGTTGGTGAGAGGGCAATCGCCCACCTTTACAAATCCTTTCTTACGGTTTCACTGGGATACTTTGCACAGACATCTTTACCTTGGGAATACTTTACTGAACCTATCTTGAACACTATGCATAGACACCTTTAGCTTCTACCATTTCAAGAAATTGCATTGCTTGCTATTACACCTTATTGGATAAAATTAATGAGCTCCTACATGCCGGTGAAGACCATCAGATCTGCAATGGGGACATTGCTGTCATTATTGCTACAAGGGTCCTTATACCATTAAGTCCGACCTCTCATTAAAGTTAAAGGTTTATAGGCTGGCCAAGGTTTCCCCTTTAGAAGTTTGTCAGTATAACCATTTAACTTTGTTTATCCTTTCAGGTGCAAGCAGAACTGTAAATGTGTATATAATAGCCCAGGGGTAGGCAACCTTTTTGAGTACAATGTGCCGAAAAATTAAAGAAATCGAGCGTGCCGATTTTATAACATTTCAACTTCACACTCTTAATCACGAAAATGATTTTTTTATAAAGTAAATGCTGTAAACTACTGTAGTCATGAGAAATTAACATCCTACACTCTCACGCCTCAGATCAGCCCCAATTCCTGTAACTCCACACCTCAGATCACTGTCCACCCTGCACATCTGCTCCACCACTGTACCACCCTGCACATCTGCTCCACCACTGTACCACCCTGCACATCTGCCCCACCACTGTACCACCCTGCACATCTGCTCCACCACTGTAACCCCCTGCACATCTGCTCTACCACTGTAACCTCCTGCACATCTGCTCCACCACTGTAACCTTCTGCACATCTGCTCCACCACTGTAACCCCCTGCACATCTGCCCCACCACTGTACCACCCTGCACATCTGCTCCACCACTGTAACCCCCTGCACATCTGCTCTACCACTGTAACCTCCTGCACATCTGCTCAACCACTGTAACCTTCTGCACATCTGCTCCACCACTGTAACCTTCTGCACATCTGCTCCACCACTGTAACCTTCTGCACATCTGCTCAACCACTGTAACCTTCTGCACATCTGCCCCACCACTGTACCACCCTGCACATCTGCTCCACCACTGTAACCTTCTGCACATCTGCTCCACCACTGTAACCTTCTGCCCCACCACTGTACCACCCTGCACATCTGCTCCACCCTGCACATCTGCCCCACCACTGTACCACACCACTGTAACCCCCTGCACATCTGCTCCACCACTGTAACCTCCTGCACATCTGCTCCACCACTGTAACCTCCTGCACATCTGCCTCACCACTGTAACCCCCTGCACATCTGCCCCACCACTGTACCACACCACTGTAACCCCCTGCACATCTGCTCCACCACTGTAACCTCCTGCACATCTGCCCCACCACTGTAACCTCCTGCACATCTGCTCCACCACTGTAACCTCCTGCACATCTGCCCCACCACTGTAACCTCCTGCACATCTGCCCCACCACTGTAACCCCCTGCTCATCTGCTCCACCAATGTTTCCCCCTTTCTCATCTGCCCCACCACTGTACCTCCTGCACATCTGTCTCACCTCTGAACCCCCCTGCCCCACCAATACACCTCTTTCACATCTGCCCCATTGCTCTACCCCCCTGCTTTTCTGTCCCACCACTGAACCCCCTTCTCATCTGTTCCACTGAACCCCCCTTCTCATCTGTTCCACTGCTGAACCTCCTTCTAATCTCTTCCACCACTGTACCTCCCTGCACATCTGCCCCACCGCTGTACTCTCTTCTCAATGATATGTATGATATGCAGAGTGGTGAAAGGAAGCAGAGATGAGACGCCTGTCCTGGCACACTCATCCTGCTGATCCACCTCTCACACCCAGCCCACGTGCTTATATGTGATGTGTGGCATGTATGTGATGTATGGTATGTATGGGATGTCACATACAAGCATCTGGAATGGATGCGCAATGATGAGCTCAGGTCAGGGGCATTTTCTGAAAGCAGTGGGCCTGTGTGCAGGATCATAAGTTGGGCCCCCGCATCAAAAGTTGGGTGTGATTTTCATTGCACCGAATACTGGCTGTGGCTTAAAGAGACACAGAGTGCCAGGGTTCAGTAGTAAGTGATGGAAAGGTTCAGGAATAATTTCAACAAAGTTCCCAGAAGCGCAACAGACAAACTGTCACCTGATTGGGGTTTTCTCAATCACAGTGGAATCTCTTCTTTCTGAGATTGGTAGTGGCAACCAAGCAAATCATCTTCCTCCAGGTGGTGGGCGGTGCTAGCAGGGCTGTGATTGGCTTTAGCAGTGGCCAATGACAGTCCTCCTGGAAACAGGGACCACGCCCCCTAGCACCCAAACTCTTCCCCATCACAAAAGCCGAAGAGCTACAGCAAAGTTATAGAACCAATCAATGTTTCCCATATTTTACAATGTGAGGGGCTCAGTGCCTCCCCCTCAGTGGAGGTGCGGTGTGGGGAATTGTGAGATTGGAATGCATTAGTGTCTCAACGACACTTCCCTGCGCTGCTAATGGCTTTGCCTGCTGCTTGTGGCACCAATACTAGGGGTTGCCTACCCCTGTAATAGACTGTTTTACCTGCAAATATCTTGACCTGTGTTATTGGGAGGAGTTCCTTTGCTGAGTTGGCGCTGTTGCCTAACACTCAGCAGATCTATTACCTCCTCTTTGTGACAATATCTTTCTTGAACTGTCCTAGTAAACATTATCAGAATATAAAAGCACAGAGTTGTCTGACTTATTGCTTTAAATGCTACATATCTTTTACACCACCATCGATTTTGTCTCCGACCCCTGCCCCTAGCATGTCTGCAGTCTCCGAACCTCTTCCCCTAGCATGTCCGCAGTCTCCGACCCCTGCCCCTAGCATGTCTGCAGTCTCCGACCCCTGCCCCTAGCATGTCTGCATTCTCCGAACCTCTGCCCCTAGCATGTCTGCACTCTCCGAACCTCTGCCCCTAGCATGTCTGCAGTCTCCGACCCCTGCCCCTAGCATGTCTGCATTCTCCGAACCTCTGCCCCTAGCATGTCTGCACTCTCCGAACCTCTGCCCCTAGCATGTCTGCATTCTCCGAACCTCTGCCCCTAGCATGTCTGCACTTTCCGAACCCCTGCCCCTAGCATGTCTGCATTCTCCGAACCTCTGCCCCTAGCATGTCTGCATTCTCCGAACCTCTGCCCCTAGCATGTCTGCAGTCTCCGACCCCTGCCCCTAGCATGTCTGCATTCTCCGACCCCTGCCCCTAGCATGTCTGCATTCTCCGAACCTCTGCCCCTAGCATGTCTGCAGTCTCCGACCCCCTGCCCCTAGCATGTCTGCGTTCTCCGACCCCCTGCCCCTAGCATGTCTGCACTCTCCGAACCCCTGCCCCTAGCATGTCTGCATTCTCCGAACCTCTGCCCCTAGCATGTCTGCACTCTCCGAACCTCTGCCCCTAGCATGTCTGCAATCTCCGACCCCTGCCATTAGCATGTCTACAGTCTCCGAACCTCTGCCCCTAGCATGTCTGCAATCTCCGACCCCTGCCCTTAGCATGTCTGCATTCTCCGACCCCTGCCATTAGCATGTCTGCAGTCTCCGAACCTCTGCCCCTAGCATGTCTGCATTCTCCGACCCCTGCCCTTAGCATGTCTGCAGTCTCCGAACCTCTGCCCCTAGCATGTCTGCATTCTCCGACCCCTGCCCTTAGCATGTCTGCAGTCTCCGAACCTCTGCCCCTAGCATGTCTGCAATCTCCGACCCCTGCCCCTAGCATGTCTGCAATCTTCGACCCCTGCCCTTAGCATGTCTGCAGTCTCCGACCCCTGCCCCTAGCATGTCTGCATTCTCCGAACCTCTGCCCCTAGCATGTCTGCACTCTCCGAACCTCTGCCCCTAGCATGTCTGCACTCTCCGAACCTCTGCCCCTAGCATGTCTGCACTCTCCGAACCTCTGCCCCTAGCATGTCTGCATTCTCCGAACCTCTGCCCCTAGCATGTCTGCACTTTCCGAACCCCTGCCCCTAGCATGTCTGCATTCTCCGAACCCCTGCCCCTAGCATGTCTGCATTCTCCGAACCTCTGCCCCTAGCATGTCTGCACTCTCCGAACCTCTGCCCCTAGCATGTCTGCAATCTCCGACCCCTGCCATTAGCATGTCTGCAGTCTCCGAACCTCTGCCCCTAGCATGTCTGCAATCTCCGACCCCTGCCCTTAGCATGTCTGCATTCTCCGACCCCTGCCATTAGCATGTCTGCAGTCTCCGATCCTCTGCCCCTAGCATGTCTGCATTCTCCGACCCCTGCCCTTAGCATGTCTGCAGTCTCCGAACCTCTGCCCCTAGCATGTCTGCATTCTCCGACCCCTGCCCTTAGCATGTCTGCAGTCTCCGAACCTCTGCCCCTAGCATGTCTGCAATCTCCGACCCCTGCCCCTAGCATGTCTGCAATCTCCGACCCCTGCCCTTAGCATGTCTGCAGTCTCCGACCCCTGCCCCTAGCATGTCTGCATTCTCCGAACCTCTGCCCCTAGCATGTCTGCACTCTCCGAACCTCTGCCCCTAGCATGTCTGCACTCTCCGAACCTCTGCCCCTAGCATGTCTGCATTCTCCGAACCTCTGCCCCTAGCATGTCTGCACTTTCCGAACCCCTGCCCCTAGCATGTCTGCATTCTCCGAACCCCTGCCCCTAGCATGTCTGCATTCTCCGAACCTCTGCCCCTAGCATGTCTGCACTCTCCGAACCTCTGCCCCTAGCATGTCTGCAATCTCCGACCCCTGCCATTAGCATGTCTGCAGTCTCCGAACCTCTGCCCCTAGCATGTCTGCATTCTCCGACCCCTGCCCTTAGCATGTCTGCAGTCTCCGAACCTCTGCCCCTAGCATGTCTGCATTCTCCGACCCCTGCCCTTAGCATGTCTGCAGTCTCCGAACCTCTGCCCCTAGCATGTCTGCAATCTCCGACCCCTGCCCCTAGCATGTCTGCAATCTCCGACCCCTGCCCCTAGCATGTCTGCATTCTCCGAACCTCTGCCCCTAGCATGTCTGCATTCTCCGAACCTCTGCCCCTAGCATGTCTGCAGTCTCCGACCCCCTGCCCCTAGCATGTCTGCATTCTCCGACCCCTGCCCCTAGCATGTCTGCATTCTCCGAACCTCTGCCCCTAGCATGTCTGCAGTCTCCGACCCCCTGCCCCTAGCATGTCTGCGTTCTCCGACCCCCTGCCCTAGCATGTCTGCACTCTCCGAACCCCTGCCCCTAGCATGTCTGCATTCTCCGAACCTCTGCCCCTAGCATGTCTGCACTCTCCGAACCTCTGCCCCTAGCATGTCTGCAATCTCCGACCCCTGCCATTAGCATGTCTACAGTCTCCGAACCTCTGCCCCTAGCATGTCTGCAATCTCCGACCCCTGCCCTTAGCATGTCTGCATTCTCCGACCCCTGCCATTAGCATGTCTGCAGTCTCCGAACCTCTGCCCCTAGCATGTCTGCATTCTCCGACCCCTGCCCTTAGCATGTCTGCAGTCTCCGAACCTCTGCCCCTAGCATGTCTGCATTCTCCGACCCCTGCCCTTAGCATGTCTGCAGTCTCCGAACCTCTGCCCCTAGCATGTCTGCAATCTCCGACCCCTGCCCCTAGCATGTCTGCAATCTCCGACCCCTGCCCTTAGCATGTCTGCAGTCTCCGACCCCTGCCCCTAGCATGTCTGCATTCTCCGAACCTCTGCCCCTAGCATGTCTGCACTCTCCGAACCTCTGCCCCTAGCATGTCTGCACTCTCCGAACCTCTGCCCCTAGCATGTCTGCACTCTCCGAACCTCTGCCCCTAGCATGTCTGCATTCTCCGAACCTCTGCCCCTAGCATGTCTGCACTTTCCGAACCCCTGCCCCTAGCATGTCTGCATTCTCCGAACCCCTGCCCCTAGCATGTCTGCATTCTCCGAACCTCTGCCCCTAGCATGTCTGCACTCTCCGAACCTCTGCCCCTAGCATGTCTGCAATCTCCGACCCCTGCCATTAGCATGTCTGCAGTCTCCGAACCTCTGCCCCTAGCATGTCTGCAATCTCCGACCCCTGCCCTTAGCATGTCTGCATTCTCCGACCCCTGCCATTAGCATGTCTGCAGTCTCCGATCCTCTGCCCCTAGCATGTCTGCATTCTCCGACCCCTGCCCTTAGCATGTCTGCAGTCTCCGAACCTCTGCCCCTAGCATGTCTGCATTCTCCGACCCCTGCCCTTAGCATGTCTGCAGTCTCCGAACCTCTGCCCCTAGCATGTCTGCAATCTCCGACCCCTGCCCCTAGCATGTCTGCAATCTCCGACCCCTGCCCTTAGCATGTCTGCAGTCTCCGACCCCTGCCCCTAGCATGTCTGCATTCTCCGAACCTCTGCCCCTAGCATGTCTGCACTCTCCGAACCTCTGCCCCTAGCATGTCTGCACTCTCCGAACCTCTGCCCCTAGCATGTCTGCATTCTCCGAACCTCTGCCCCTAGCATGTCTGCACTTTCCGAACCCCTGCCCCTAGCATGTCTGCATTCTCCGAACCCCTGCCCCTAGCATGTCTGCATTCTCCGAACCTCTGCCCCTAGCATGTCTGCACTCTCCGAACCTCTGCCCCTAGCATGTCTGCAATCTCCGACCCCTGCCATTAGCATGTCTGCAGTCTCCGAACCTCTGCCCCTAGCATGTCTGCATTCTCCGACCCCTGCCCTTAGCATGTCTGCAGTCTCCGAACCTCTGCCCCTAGCATGTCTGCATTCTCCGACCCCTGCCCTTAGCATGTCTGCAGTCTCCGAACCTCTGCCCCTAGCATGTCTGCAATCTCCGACCCCTGCCCCTAGCATGTCTGCAATCTCCGACCCCTGCCCCTAGCATGTCTGCAATCTCCGACCCCTGCCCTTAGCATGTCTGCAGTCTCCGACCCCTGCCCCTAGCATGTCTGCATTCTCTGAACCTCTGCCCCTAGCATGTCTGCACTCTCCGAACCTCTGCCCCTAGCATGTCTGCACTCTCCGAACCTCTGCCCCTAGCATGTCTGCATTCTCCGAACCTCTGCCCCTAGCATGTCTGCACTTTCCGAACCCCTGCCCCTAGCATGTCTGCATTCTCCGAACCTCTGCCCCTAGCATGTCTGCATTCTCCGAACCTCTGCCCCTAGCATGTCTGCAGTCTCCGACCCCCTGCCCCTAGCATGTCTGCGTTCTCCGACCCCCTGCCCCTAGCATGTCTGCACTCTCCGAACCCCTGCCCCTAGCATGTCTGCATTCTCCGAACCTCTGCCCCTAGCATGTCTGCACTCTCCGAACCTCTGCCCCTAGCATGTCTGCAATCTCCGATCGCCGGCATTAGCATGTCTGCAGTCTCCGAACCTCTGCCCCTAGCATGTCTGCAATCTCCGACCCCTGCCCTTAGCATGTCTGCATTCTCCGACCCCTGCCATTAGCATGTCTGCATTCTCCGACCCCTGCCCTTAGCATGTCTGCAGTCTCCGAACCTCTGCCCCTAGCATGTCTGCAATCTCCGACCCCTGCCCTTAGCATGTCTGCATTCTCCGACCCCTGCCATTAGCATGTCTGCATTCTCCGACCCCTGCCCTTAGCATGTCTGCAGTCTCCGAACCTCTGCCCCTAGCATGTCTGCAATCTCCGACCCCTGCCCTTAGCATGTCTGCATTCTCCGACCCCTGCCATTAGCATGTCTGCACTCTCCGAACCTCTGCCTCAAGCATGTCTGCAATCTCCGACCCCTGCCCTTAGCATGTCTGCATTCTCCGACCCCTGCCATTAGCATGTCTGCAGTCTCCGAACCTCTGCCCCTAGCATGTCCGCAATCTCCGAACCTCTGCCCCTAGCATGTCTGCAGTCTTCTGTAGGTTTAAGAGCTGCACTTGGGATCCCCTTATATCAAAGATGACCACCACGGCTCCAGGGTATATAAAAGTGTTTAGTAACCCAGATCTGTCAGCCTTAGAAATAATAAGTCATCACCAACTGATTCACTTTATAGCTTTCAGTTTATTTAGAGTGCATACAGAAAAAAGCCAACGCTGATAAATATTGTATGTAAGAACCACAGCTGTGCAGTGTAGGCACACCGAAGACAGATTCCGAAGGAGGACACGGGACCCCGCCCATCCAGGACAACACGGGACCCTGCCCATGCAGGACAGGGGACCCTGCCCATCTAGGACACGGGACCACGCCCATCCAGGAGACGGGACCCCGCCCATCCAGGACACGGGACCCCGCCCATCCAGGACACGGGACCCCGCCCATCCAGGACACGGGACCCCGCCCATCCAGGACACGGGACCCCGCCATTGAGTGACGTCATTAAACAAGTCTGCATGATCTGAGCGATAAGGAACAAAGCTACACCGTTAGTGTTGAATTTCCCGAGTGCCACCATTCATCAAGTGGCTTTCTTCTGAAGTGTAGCCTGACAATTTTGGTAAGCGGAACAATTTAAAAAAAAAAACACTTTGGAAAATAGTGATGTGTCCTATTCTTATGGCTGTACAGGTTCTTGGAATATATTTGTAGGAAATGATTCTTCTAATTTTAATTTTCTATTTTGAGGTCACAAAAAAACTGTAGACACATGGGAGGACATTTATCAATCCTGTCACAAGGCATAGCGGTGCTAAACAAGAGCAGTAAAATGCATTGTGAGACAGATTTATTACGATGTCTCAGCCGGAGTCAAACTCCTCCTTTGCTGCTGTAAAATCCAAACGTGCGACTGAGTTAAACCTGACCCTGACCACGTCTTAATTCTGCGTCTCTTCAGAGTGGAAATCTGTCTTATGTTCAGCAAACATTGCAAACTGTCACGCTTGGCTGCCCAGGAATACAAACACACAGGTCTATAAACTTGTTGCAAAGACTTTGTTGAAGGAGACGCAGCCTGGTTTGCTACTAAGCCTAGGTTCACACATATGCAGTGTGGGAAACGCAGCAATCCCTGTGCGTTTCCCACACTGCATTGTGATCCGCTGCAGGTGTCAAAACATGCAACGACACCGCAAAAGGATCACAAATGCAGTGTGGTTTGCCCACACTGGATTGTATAATACAAAACGATCATGCGATGCGGCTCCGAAAAAGGTGACTGCACTTTATTTTTGGTACAATGCCTTGTGAATTGAGTCCATTCATTTTGAATGGGCTTAAATCACAACGCACTGAATCCCTTGTGAATTCCACAGGAATGCGCTGCGTTTCCTGTGCGATTCACATGCAAGTTATAGTGTGAACCGGGGTTAATCGTGTCACTAATTTGCTTGATAAATGCCCCCCCCCATTGAATGATGTGTCTGATCATGTGTTCCATACACTGGTGCCCTGAGCAAAACAGGAGCATTTCTCAGCGAGCTCATTAAAGAGCCTGTAAAGACATAAGGGGATGACATATGTAAATAATCATTTTTTGCAGGTTTGACAACTTTTGCAATAGTGCCAGACATAGGGGCAGCCATATTGTCAGAGGGCTTTTAAGTTTAAAGCAGGTAGATATGCAGCTTGGATGCTCATATGCCTGCTACATAATAGTAGGTAACAGGTTATCTCAAGGGCGGACGTGGGGGCAGCGGGGTCCTTGATGACCAGGCCCAGTAAAGCAGGCAAAGTGGCAGAGAAGCCTCCTGCAGTGAAAGGAGCTAGAAAACACCTTTAAAAGTCCTGCTAACATTTGCCAGATTGGCGACTCTTTATCCATGCTTTACTATTTGGTCTGCGATGGAGGAGAGGGGTAACTACTACCTGTTGTGTCATTATGCAGTTATCGGCACTCCAGGGACTCAGTGGTAATGGAGAAAAGCAGCGGGCCAGTGCTGGCGAGGCAGGTGTGTGTACTGACCCCACCTGGCACTTCTGATCCGTCCCTGTATATAGTGGGTGACCCCCCCCCTCCAACTTGCATAGCCCACTTCTCTCTAGCTGATGAGGCGACCATGCAGTTCGCTTAGTTGTTCCGGGGTTAGCACCAGGCGATGGATCTGTCCCTCCCCCGCCTGACAGGGGAGCATCACCTTGCCGATGTAAACTGTGTCTTCTCTCTTCTCCTCTTTGGCCTGTTGGAAAGAAATGGAGAACGGTTAAATGTCCAGGCCAAATTTTATATCAGCGGTTAATTGGCTATATCTCTCTTTATATACAGCACATCTCAATCTATATATCTCATATATACAGTATCTCACAAAAGTGAGTACACCCCTCACATTTTTGTAAATATTTTCTTCTAAATTTTCATGTGACAACACTGAAGAAATGACACTTGTCTACAATGTAAAGTAGTGAGTGTACAGCTTGTATAACAGTGTAAATTTGTTGTCCCCTCAAAATAACTCAACACACAGCCAATAATGTCTAAACTGCTGGCAACAAAAGTGAGTACACCCCTAAGAGAAAATGTCCAGATTGGGCCCAATTAGCCATTTTCCCTCCCCGGTGTCATGTGACTCGTTAGTGTTACAAGGTCTCAGGTGTGAATGGGGAGCAGGTGTGTTAAATTTGGTGTTATCGCTCTCACTCTCTCATACTGGTCACTGGAAGTTCAACATGACACCTCATGGCAAAGAACTCTCTGAGGATCTGAAAAAAAGAATTGATGGCCTAGGCTATAAGAAGATTGTCAAGACCCTGAAACTGAGCTGCAGCACAGTGGCCAACACCATACAGCGGTTTAACAGGACAGGTTCCACTCAGAACAGGCCTCGCCATGGTCCACCAAAGAAGTTGAGGTCATGTGTTCAGCGTCATATCCAGAGGTTGTCTTTGGGAAATAGATGTATGAGTGCTGCCAGCATTGCTGCAGAGGTTGAAGGGGTGGGGGGTCAGCCTGTCAGTGCTCAGACCATACGCCGCACACTGCATCAAATTAGTCTGCATGTCGGTCGTCCCAGAAGGAAGCCTCTTGTAGAGATTATACACAAGAAAGCCCTCAAACAGTTTGCTGGAGACTAAGGACATGGATTACTGGAACCATGTCCTGTGGTCTGATGAGACCAAGATAAACGTATTTGGTTCAGATGGTGTCAGGTGTGTGTGGTGGCAACCAGGTGAGAAGTACAAAGACAAGTGTGTCTTGCCTATAGTCAAGCATGGTGGTGGGAGTGTCATGGTCTGGGGCTGCATGAGTGCTGCCGGCACTGGGGAGCTACAGTTCATTGAGGGAACCATGAATGCCAACATGTACTGTGACATAGTGAAGCATATATATATATATATATATATATATATATATATATATATATATATATATATATATATACACACACACACATACACACACATTTTAGTACAGTAATTGCATCTGACAATTACAGCATTAAGTTGCAGTAGGCTTTTACTGTGAATAAACCCCCAGCCTTCATAGGAATATAGTGTCATCGCAATGAGTGATTTCGGATTTATGTGCGGTTGGTGCCAGCCCAGACTGATTGCTAGCAGATGTACACAGTGCCGCCTGCTACTTGTCACAGGGTGAAGATAGACTAACGCTCCTTTGGCACGAGGCTATATGCAAGTGAAAGCTAATCTACAGAGGGGAAGTAAGAGCACATAAAAAAATAAAAACTTCTGCCTTGCACTTTGTTTACAAATCCTTTCAAGCTCTGCAAATCCCGGGTCATAGGTGCAGCTCGTCTATTAACCCTTTTGCTGCCACAGATGTATGTTCTGAGTTGGTAACAGCAAGGATTTTGCACGCAAAAAACTTTAAAGGTGAAATTAAACATAATTTAATTGGAAGTGTAGATACACTCTGCAGGTCTGGCCATTTTCATCTGCTGGGTTGTCTCCCAAGTCTTGCTGGAATGCAAACAGACCTCGAGTGCCATCTTCAAGTATCCACAAAGCTTACAGACTCACCTTTATAAAGTCTAATGATGGGAAGGTGGCAAAATCTGTTGGGACATTTGCACCAGGGAACTGCAATACGGTCTCCTTCAGGACTTCATCCTGTGAACAGACAACAGACCAGGGTGTAGAAAGACAATATGGTCAATTAACTAAAACAATCTAGTTACTTTTAGACCCCTTTCACACTGGGTCGGTGCGCGAGTTACCGGTAAAAGCGCCGCTAGTTTTAGCGGCGCTTTACAGCCGCTAGCGAGGTGCTTTTACCCCCCGCTAGCGGCCGAAGAAAGGGTTAATAGCCCCTGTGTTGTGGCACTGCCGAAGCGCTTTGCAGCCGATTCTATTCAATGGGCAGGGGAGGTGTGGGAGCGGTGTATACACCGCTCTCGCACCGCCCCAAGATGCTGCTTGCAGGACTTTTTTTCCCGTCCTGCAAGCGGACCGCCCCGGTGTGAAACCACTCCGGCTTTCACACTGGGGTGGCTTGAGAGGCGCTTTTCAGGTGCTATTTTTAGCGCTGAAAAGTGCCCCAGTGTGAAAGGGATCTAAAGAGACTCTGTTACTTTGACCACCAATGAAACGTAGCACTTCATTGGCGACCAACATAAGGGGGCACTACACTGACCATTACTGTAAATGGGGGCTTCATCGATCACCAATGCAAACGGGGCACTACAGTGGCTGCCAAAGGGGCACTACAGTGGCCGCCAAAGGGGCACTACAGTGGCCGCCAATGCAAAGGGGCACTACAGTGGCCGCCAATGCAAAGGGGCACTACAGTGGCCGCCAATGCAAAGGGAGGACTACAGTGGCCGCCAATGCAAAGGGGCACTACAGTGGCCGCCAATGCAAAGGGAGGACTACAGTGGCCGCCAATGCAAAGGGAGGACTACAGTGGCCGCCAATGCAAAGGGGCACTACAGTGGCCGCCAATGCAAAGGGAGGACTACAGTGGCCGCCAATGCAAAGGGAGGACTACAGTGGCCGCCAATGCAAAGGGAGGACTACAGTGGCCGCCAATGCAAAGGGAGGACTACCCTGACCACCAATGTAAGAGGGCACCAAAAAGAACACCAATGTAAGGTGGCCATAGACTGTCTACTAATAAAGAATAATTAAAGAATAACAGGTTACCAAAGATCACCTGGCTGTCCCCCCCCACCGATCCCTCATTGTGACAGCAGGTGGGGGGGGGATCTTCTCCCCGCCTCATCTGTCACAATTCAAAAAAACATGTTCCGCCCAAATGGCCACGGCATTCATTCACAGTTTCATGTGAATGAACTACATCTACGGTTTTCCATTGGGCCAACAGCTTGTACTTCGCAATGAACTACGAGGGCGCTGGTGGGCACTCTTGTAGTTTATGGATTCTTCCTACATTTCAACTGTCTGCCCGTACGGGAGGTTCCTGGCATTGCACCAGGGATCTGCTGATGAGGGATGCAATGCTTTACAGACTGCAGAGTAAAAGAATAATAAATGCACATTTTTTACTTGCAAAAAGATGTGTATTTATTTTTATTTTACAAAAGTTGAACTCTTCCACTAAACACCAAGGTGCGGGGATCCGTACATTTCTTATGGTCTGTATTTCTTTTCTAGTCATTATTATCAATAATTTCAACACTCTTAAAGCGGATTCCCACCCAAAAGTGGAACTTCGGCTTTAGGGCCTCCTCCCCGGCTCCTGTTTGTGAAAATGAGCAGTTGGGAAGAGAGCAGGTACCCGATTGTGACAGGTACCTGCTGCCACTTCCGTTCTGGTCGCCTTAGACGATCACAAACGGAAGTTCTCCTTCCTGCACCTCCCTCCTGAAGTCTTCTGGGACACATGACAGGTTCTAGACGACTTCAGGACCAGTCACAGAGCGCAGTGGGCACCCGGCTGTGAAGCCGCAAAAGCTGTCACAGCCGGGTGTTCATAGTGAAGATGCCGGTGCTGCCGAGGGAGGACACAGGGAGAACACGGCTGCGGTGGGACATGTGTTTATTAAAAGTCAGCAGCTACAGTTTTTGTAGATGCTGACTTAACATACAAAAACAAAAAATGACTGGAACTTCGCTTTAAGTACACAACATTCTTTGTTTTTCCTATTATCATATTAACAACTTTCTGTTCGGTCCAATGTCCCATAAGCTGTAGATATATTTATCTGCAGGGGTTCCCTGAGACCTGAAAGTTTTAATTTCCTTATTAGCAGATGTTGCTTTGCAACTGATGAAAAGAAAACTCTGCATCTGTACTGATTTTGGCGGCCGTCGCTTCGATTTACCTTCAGTTTGTCGATCGTCTCGCTGAGTGACCTGAGGCGAGCGGCCTGTTCAAAGAGCTGTGCTGATGGAGTGCCTGTGTACAGATATATTACAACTAGAGATTAGAATATTGATTAGCAATAACAAGTAAACCTTTTTTTTTTTTTTTTTTTAATTAACCGCTTGCCGACAGCGCACTGTACATATACTGCGACAGTGTGGGCCGGCTATGCAGAATCATGTATATACACGCGATTCTGCATTTCCAGGGTAGGGGGCACACGTGCCCGCCCAGCTCTGCTGTGATGTGTCACGGCACCCACCGATCACCGGGTCCCGACCAAATGATTGACTGATGGTACCCGGCGATCGGCTCGGAGTCTCCCAGAACACAGCTCTATAAATGTAAATGCAGAGCTGTATTCAGTGACAGGATCTGGATGTTTGTGAACCAGGGCATGAAAACCACTAAAGTGCATCCAGAAAGTATTCACAACGCTTCACTTTTTCCAAACTTTGTTATGTTACAGCCTTATTCCAAAATTGATTAAATTCATTATTTTCCTCAAAATTCTACAAACAACATCTCATAAGGACAACACGAGAGAAGTTTGTTTGAAATCTTTGCAAATTTATTAAAAATAAAATAAAAAATCCAATCTACATAAGTATTCACAACCTTTTCCATGACACTCAAAAAAATTGAGCTCAGGTGCCTCCTGGTTCCACTGATCATCCTTGAGATGTTTCTACAACTTGATTAGAGTCCACCTGTGGTAAATTCAGTTGATTGGACATGATTTGGAAAGGCACACACCTGTCTATAGAAGGTCCCACAGGTAACATGTCAGAGCACAAACCAAGCCATGAAGTCCAAGAAATTGTCTGTAGACCTCTGAGAGAGGATTGTATGGAGGCACAGATCTGGGGAAGGGTACAGAAAAACGTCTGCAGCATTGAAGGTCCCAATGAGCACAGTGGCCACAGTGGTGGACCCATCAGGACTCTTCCTAGAGCGGGCCGCCTGACCAAACTGAGCGATCGGGGGAGAAGGGCCTTAGTCAGGGAGGTGACCAAGAACCCGATGGTCATTCTGACAGAGCTCCAGCGTTTCTCTGTGGAGAGAGGAGAACCTTCTAGAAGAACAATCATCTCTGCAGCACTCCACCACAGGCCTGTATTGTAGAGTGGCCACTCCTCAGTAAAAGGCACATGACAGCTCGCCTGGAGTTTTCGAAAAGGCACCTGAAGGACTCTCAGACCATGAGAAACAAAATTCTCTGGTCTAATGAAACAAAGATTAAACTCTTTGGCCTGAATGACAAGCGTCATGTCTGGAGGAAACCAGGGCACCGCTCATCACCTGACCAATAACATCCCTACAGTGAAGCATGGTGTTGGCAGCATCATGCTGTGGGGATATTTTTCAGAGGCAGCAACTGGGAGACTAGTCAGGATCGAGGGAAAGATGAATGTAGCAATGTACAGAGATATCCTTGATGAAAACCTGTTCCAGAGCACTCTGGACCTCAGACTGGGGGAAGGTTCATCTTTCAACAGGACCACACAGCTAAGATGAGGTGTGGCTACGGGCCAAATCTGTGTATGTCCTTGAGCGGCCCAGCCAGAGCCCAGACGTGAACATCTCTGGAGAGATCTGAAAATGGCTGTGCACCGACACTCCCCATCCAACCTGATGGAGCTTGAGAGGTCCTGCAAAGAAAAATGGGAGAAACTGCCCAAAAAGTAGGTGTGCCAAGCTTGTAGCATCATACTCAAAAAGACTTGAGGCTGTAATTGGTGCCAAAGGTGCTTCACCAAAGTATTGAGCAAAGGTTGTGAATACTTATGTACACGGGATTTTTTTCCTAATTTATTTTTAATAAATTTGCAAAGTTTTCAAAACAAACTTCACTCACATTGTCATTATAGGGTATTATGGGGTTCAAGTCTGGGCTCTGGCTGGGCCATTCAATGACATTTACAGAGAGTTAGTACCCACAAAGTGTCAGTTAGCGTCAGATTGCCCGCTATAAGTCGCTGATTGTCGCCATTAGTAGTATAAAATAAATTCAAATTGCTGTATATATCTCATTGTTTCTAGACGCTATAATGCCGCGTACACACAAGCGGAATGTCAGACAGAAAAAGTCCAACAGGAGCTTTTCATCGTCTATTCCGATCGTGTGTAGGCCTCATCGGACTTTTTACATCGAAAATTCTGACAGACCTAGAAAGAGAACTGTTGTTCTAAATTTTTCAGACGGAACCAATTCCTATCGGGAAAACCGCTAGTCTGTATGCTGTTCCGACGTACCAAAAATGACGCATGCTCTGAAGCAAGTACGAGACGGAAGCTATTGGCTACAGGCTATTGAACTTCCATTTTCTAGTCAGTAAGTGTTGTACGTTCTGGACGGTCGGAATTTGGTGTGACTGTGTGTAGGCAAGACAGCTTGGGCGGTTCCGTCGGAAAAAACTTCAGAGTTTATTCCGACGGGAAAACCGGTCGTGTGTACAGGGCATAACTTTCACGCAAACCAATCAATATACGCCTATTGGGGTTTTTTTTTTTTTACCAAAGACATGCATTGGCCAAAATTCATTAAAAGATCGGTTTTAAGTTTTGTTTTTATTGGATATGTTGTATAGCATGTTGTAAAGTGCTGCTCAAAATGTTGGTGCTAAATAAATCCTGTATAATAATAGCAGAAAGTAAAAAAATATAATATTATTAAAAATTGTTGGTCTTTTTTTCGTTTATAAAAAATAAAAGAAAAACTTGTGTGGCAGTGAACAGGGACACTGACTGGTGACGGTATAAAAAAAAAAAACAAAAACAAAAAAAAAACCAAAACAGTTTTTCAATTCTTTATTACATTTTTTTCACAATTTTTTTTTTTTTTTAGAACACACTGTGACCAGAGCAATACAGTGTTACTATAGTAACATTGTACGAATCTGAGGAAGTGATCAGGATTTTTATTTTTTACATTACGATTGCTTATAGCAGTGAATTACATTGCTATAAGCAAGCAGTTAGCCCCTGGATCCACCCCTTAATAAATAATCCACAAATTTCTAGATATTTATGGTTTTTCCACGGTAAACAAGAGGGAGTGTCTTGGTTTGGAATAAGTTTGTTGGTTGGAGATTTAGGAGGGGAGGGAATGGGAATTGATAAGTAGAAATCAGGGAGGTTTCCATATGTGGGGCCCCCTGGCTCTCCCTTCCTAAAATTAGTAAATATTACCTTCACTTTTTTTTCCCTTTGGGGGAGGAGGGGTCTTTAATGGAGAAGTTGAGCGTTTTTTTGAATATGAGGAGGAAGTTCGAGAGAATCTAGGCGTTATATGTATATTATGGGGTATTTAGAATGTTTTGAAGTATGAATATTCTAGGAATGCTACATATACAAGTGATTTTGAATGTCATGTTTTGGTATGTTTTTTTATTTATTTATTTAATAAAAAAAAAAAAAGAGTTTAAAATAAGCAAACATTTTACTGAATGAAACTGATTGTTTTGTTGTGATTAGCCAGAGCCAATCACATGGAACAAGTGGGGCTGCGACTGGCCCTGTCTGTACCATGTGATCACACTGATCAGTGTACCAGCTCGCTGCCGGTACCATGTGACCGCTGTGACTAATTACAGTTAGCAAACACATTTGCAAACAATGGATGGCATGAAAGGAAGCCATCCATGGTTTGCAACAGTCATGTGACCTGCGGTGATTAGTCACAGCGGTCACATGGTACCAGCAGTGAGCCGGTACACTGATCAGTCATTGGCTGTATCCGGTGGACACAGGCGGTGACAGATCGTGTTGCTGTGGGACACTTTCTGAGAGGATTTCATATGATGTCCACTCAAGAAGAGGAAAGTCCCGACCGTCCGTCAATCTGCTATAGGCCCGGGCACGAAGGTGTTAAAAAGGTAACATCTTGCTGGACTTTCTTATATTGAACTAGATCACAAAACCAAAAAAGTGATATCAGTACCCCTGATCAGCAAAGCTGTAGTGCAGGGATATGCAATTAGCGGACCTCCAGCTGTTGCAGAACTACAACTCCCATGAGGCATAGCAAGACTCTGACAGCCACAAGCATGACACCCAGAGGCAGAGGAATGATGGGACTTGTAGTCTTGCAACAGCTGGAGGTCCGCTAATTGCATATCTCTGCTGTAGTGAGTCCATGACTAAAAAAGTACCACAGCCACTGGACTAGCCGTGGTTAAGCTCAAAGCAAAGCAGCATTACTAGGAGGGGCGATGAGTTGGAGGCGGAACCACATGGTATTCACAACAGGTTTCCTCTAAAAGGCTCTATATGTTTACCGTGATGATAGAACAGACCTCCTTTCTTGTGTGTGATGTCAACCACCTTGGCGTTGGCGCTCATTTGATGGAGGGTATCCAATAGCTGACTGGTCTTGCGGTAGAGCGTCCCAGACATGATCTCCTCCCGCTGGCGGTCTTTGGGGAGGGTCAGTTTAGGCACGTGCAGTAGCGGTAGGGAAGATAGCTCCTCCTTCATCCGCTGAGCCTGGAAAGAAAAAAAAAAGGGGAGAGAAGTGCTGGGCAGTTGCATTGTAGGTTTAGAGGTTATGGGATTTTTAGGGTGCATATTAAATCAATCCAAAGAAAAAAAAAAAATTAGAAATCTCTTCTTTCAGTATATTAAAATCTATATATTTCATAAAAGCAACACAGAATATGTTGCATAGCACTAAAAGATATTTCATAAAAGCAACGCAGAATACATTGCATAGACTTATACAACACAGTCCATATAGGTACAACAGAATGATGTAATTCCCCACATGTTTCACCCTAATGATGGCTTCCTCAGGAGTGCTGTCCAATTGGGAAACAGAGCCTTCCTAGGGTACAGATCAGACTCTCTGGACCTTTAATGCCTCCTGTGATTACCTGCAGTGCGGTGTACTCCCTGAACCATCATCATTTGCAAATATTGTACTCTGGGAAAGCGCTGTCATCCAAATGGACAGCAAACCCGAGGAAGCCCCATCATTAGGGCAAAACATGTTGGGAATTGAATCACTGTGCTGTACCTATATGGACTGTATTGTATGAGTCTATGCAATGTATTCTGCGTTGCATTGATGAAATATCTTCTTTTAGTGTATTAATAAAACCTATATATTTCTAATTTGTTTTGATAAATTTATTACGCACTTTAAAAATCCCATGATCTCTAAACCTACATTTCAACCAAAGGGATGTGGTGCTATAGCATTGGTATTTTGTCCATAAGCTGAGTCATTTCTTGCTGGTCAGTCTTCGTGACCGTTAGAATCTCCTTCCCTATAAGACATAGTTTGCTTTGGCCCAGAAGACAATAACCTGGACGCCAGCTTTACCCCGTGTTTGAGGATCACCTTACCTTCAGCTTGTTGTTCTCTTGCTTCAGGTGCTTCATGGAGAGGCGCAGTGCATCGATCTGCTGCAGAAGCAGCGGCGAGTCCCTTATCTGTACAGGACCCGATCCGTTAAGCATGGACTGGTTGGAGACGACACCTACATGGGGAAGCAATGAACACAGAGACGTGTCAGGTTCATGAACACTGGAAGATCATCAGGGCGGCCACGGCATGCATACTGACAACAACAGGGGCATCTTAAGGATTTAGTGATACAACCTTGGATCAGGAGTCATGCAGATTTCCCATCATGAACAAAGTGACTCTCATGGACTCAAATGGGGTCTATTTATAAAGGTCAGGTGATTTATCCTCATAATATTTCCTGCTTTTTACTCTAGTTTACAAAAAAGAAAAGCCAATACAACACATCTGGCTGGATGGCATACATGGACTGCTGAATGTCAGTGTGTTTGAGAACTTAGGCTGCTCATGCTATACCTATGTTAAGGCTTCTCACTGCCTGTCCT
This sequence comes from Lithobates clamitans, assembly GCA_037952925.1. Classification (NCBI taxonomy): domain Eukaryota; kingdom Metazoa; phylum Chordata; class Amphibia; order Anura; family Ranidae; genus Lithobates; species Lithobates clamitans. The sequence goes on along the minus strand of JBBGZY010003393.1, from coordinate 27,920 downwards.
TGCCGACCTACCGGTTACAGCTATTTGGTGCTCCCTCCTAGGAGACTGACTGTGGCAACTCATTTCCTGTGTGGATGAATGTCCCCCACCTCCATGAAACTCGGACCTGCCTTGCTGCTCTGGCTGTGTATGAGATCTGATTGTTCCATGTCAGCATAAACAGGGAGGTTTTTTATAATTACCTGCCTGTCTCGACGTATTGATTTGCCTAATGTGGGCTCAAGCCAGCTAACTGTGCTGACAGGCAAAAAGGCATGTGAACTATTGGAAATTTCTAGAACTGTCTGACAGTGGAATTCTCAGAATCAGTAAATTGATTATCCCAGCTGACTGAAAACCACGACGTAACCAGCCTGTCTACATATCCTGTACACTACCAACTGCTGCTTAGAATTAGAATTATTTACTATTTTTAAGTTCGCTCCAAAACAGCAAGAACTTTTTTTTTTGCCTGCACTTTATTTAGCTTTGGCTACAATCTTTTTATTCTGCGGAGCTGAATTGATATTTGCAAATCGGAGCGATCACCTGGATTTGTCTGTGCAATGGTCTACCCACCATCTAATGGATATATTTGATAATGAATTATTAAGCTCTTTCTAGAGCCATCGGGTGACCTGTGGTACAAAAACTACCCAGTGATCAGTTCACATTCTCAGAAGCTACAGTCAACGTGTTTCGCCCGCTATTAATACCTGCAGGCCTCTTCAGGACGGGTTTTCAAGTGATTGACAAAGCTGTCAGCTTTTTTATTATGTGTGGGGTGGAGGTATTATAAACCTTTTGTAGGTGGCCTTTTTTCCTAAGTTTTTTTTTTTCTGAAGTTCTTAATTAACCTTTTTTTTTTCAACAGTCAAACTACTTTGATTATGTAAAGTTACCTGCTTTCCTCGGGGGACCTTATCCCCTGTAATATAATATATACGAGAGACTGGAGAGCCCCCCACTTCCTACTAATACAGTGCCGCTGATACAGGTGGTTACCGACAGCCGATGAGGCCTGGCCTGGCCTGCCCCTCGGCGATTGCTGCCTACTCATCTCTATGACATTTTAGAGAGGACTAAGTGACATCGCCGGCCATCAGGAACGGGCTTTCCTTCCAGTAGTAGTGTGCACCCACCTGCAGCTATGAACGTTCTACACTCACCGGCCACTTTATTAGGTTCACCTTAATAGTACCAGGTTGGATCCCCCTTTTGCCTTCAGGACTGCCTTCATTGTGTGTGGAATAGATTAAACAGTGTTGGAAACATTCAGAGATTTTGCTCCATAGTGACATGATAGCATCACGCAGTTGCTGCAGATTTGTCAGCTGGACATCCATGATGCGAATCTTCTGTTCCACCACATCCCAAAAGGTGCTCTATTGGATGAGATGTGGTGACTGTGGAGGCCATTGGAGTACAGTGACCTCATTGTCGAGTGATGAGATGATTGGAGCTTTGTGACATGGTGCATTATCCTGCTGGAAGGAGCCATCAGAAGATGGGGACACTGTAGTCATAAAGGGATGGACATGGTCAGCAACAACACTCAGGGGGGCTGTGAGGTTTAAACGATGCTCAGTTGGTACCAAGGTGCCCAAAAGGTGCCAAGAAAATATCCCCCACACCATGACACCACCAGCCTAAACCGGTGATACAAGGCAGGATGGATCCATTCTTTCATGTTGTTTACACCAAATTCTGACCCCACCATCTGAATGTCGCAGCTGACATCCAGACTCATCAGACCAGGCAACATTTTTCCAATCTTCTATTGTCCAATTTTGGTGATCCTGTGCGAATTGTAGCCTCAGTTTCCTGTTCTTATCTGACAGGTGTGGTCTTCTGCTGCTGTAGCCCATCTGCTTCAAGGTTGGATGTGTTGTGCGTTCAGAGATGGTATTCTGCATACCTTGGGTGTAACGAGTGATTATTTGAGTTATTGTTGCCTTTCTATCAACTCAAAACCAGTCTGCCCATTCTCCTCTGACATCAACAAGGCATTTTCCTCCACACAACTGGATATTTTCTCTTTGTTGGACCATTCTCTATAAACCTGCGAGATGGTTGTGTGTGAAAATCTCAGTAGATCGTCAGTTTTTGAAACACTCAGACCAGCCCACCTGGCACCAACAACCATTCCACGTTCAAAGCCACTTAAATCCACTTTCTTCCCCATTCTGATGCTCTGTTTGAACTTGTCTTCACCACCTCTAGATGCCTAAATGCATTGAGTTGCTGCCCATGTGATTGGCTGATTTGTGTTACCAAGCAATTGAACGGGTGTGCCCAATAGTGTCCGGTGAGTGTACATTTCCTTGGCTAGAACTTTATTGCAATGTCAAGTGACATTTGACCTCGGTTGGCCACAAAACTTTTTTTCTGGGCAGACCACTGAAGCAGAGAGTGATGGAGAAAAGGATTCTTTTTTCTCCCCTCATCTATGCATTGGAACTCTATTAGACAATCAGACAATGCTGCCCAGTGCAGCCAACACATTGGATGTGAACAGATCCTTTATGAGGTCATGCTTGACAAATAATAATGTGGCACCTTCCGGGAAACATAAATAAGATATAGATGGGCTAAAACAAGATTTTTTTTCACCGTTATTTACTGTCTGTAAAACCATTGTCATCATGGGAGGAAGTGAAAGGAGGACCCGGGTATTACTGACAGGGGGGTTCTAATGCTTTACCACTCCATCCAAAAAAAAAAAAAAGGATTCGAATACATTGTAAAACAAAAACACACAACAAAATAATAATTTGACCTTTTATAAACAGACCCCAACATGTAACAATGTAGAGGAGACATGAATGGGTGCATGCTGCGTACAGGAGAGTACAGGGTGCCGGTACTATACCTATCTGTTCTTCCTCTGTCAGAGCACAGGACAGGAAGACACAAAATTAGAGAATTCAGAGAAGAGAACAGAAAAAAAAAAACAGCAAACAGTTCAGGATTGGCTCACACAAGAGAGAGAGTGTTCCAGGTCTGTAGAAGCTCACAGTGTGCAGTGAAATCAGTAAGTGATGTCAGTACAGGGGGAGGAGTCTGTACAACTGTGCAAGACAGGAAGAAAAATGTTCTATCCTGTGTGGAAAACTTCCTACAGGTGAACAGGGGGCAGCGGATTTTAAACCATTCACTGGGAAAAAAAAACCCAGTTCATGTTTGATAGGTTAAAAGAGATATATATGATAGGGGGAGAGAGAGAGGGAGAGGGAGAGGGAGAGGAGAGAGAGAGAGAGAGAGAGAGAGAGAGAGAGAGAGAGAGAGAGAGAGAGAGAGAGAGAGAGAGAGAGAGAGAGAGAGAGAGAGAGAGAGAGAGAGAGAGAGAGAGAGAGAGAGAGAGAGAGAGAGAGAGAGAGAGAGAGAGAGAGAGAGAAATATTTATGTACACACACACACACACTATATCACCAAAAGTATTGGGACGCCTTCCTTTACACACACATGAACTTTAATGACATCCCAGTCTTAGTCCTTAGGGTTCCATACTGAGTTGGTCCACCCTTTGCAGCTATAACACCTTCAACTCTTCTGGGAAGGCCGTCCACAAGGTTTAGGAGTGTGTCATGGAAAAATAATGGAATTGCGCTAAGACATTAACAAAGTGGTGTGTACATTAATCCATAATACTGCCAATGGACCATGTGCATGTAACATGTATCTGAAAACAAATAAGCAAGTAATATTGTGACACCAAAACTAAAAACAAATAGAAATCATTAAATGGCGAGAAAATAAAAAAATATAAATATTGCATATAGTGAAAAACTTGAAATGGACACACGACCGTGAACCAATGAATATTAGTGAAATACAAAAATTATTGGAAAAGTCCATCCAAATGTCAACTGTATGCAGTCTTCAATGACCTGAAAAAATCTTGTGTTCAATCCACCACCAATGATGGAGATTAGCCGCTTACCAAAACCCCATGATCCCCCACTAGAGGATCAGGGGAAGCCTGTAAGGAAAAGCCCTCCGGAGTTCATCAAGTGGACCCAGACTCTGGAATCGTTGGTGGTAGTGGAACATCCAAAGACACCAAATAGAGCTATTATGCCTCAGATCCCATCATAACCTCCCCAGCTCATGGATAGGGAGTATGGCATGTAAAGATAAGAGAAGCTCCAATAGTGTAAAACCATTGATTTATTAAGATGAAAAGAAACATATATTGCACTCACATATGAATAGCAGAAATAAGCGCCTGTGATGTCTGGTGCTCCGGCCGGTGAACACACAGACAGAACCCGTCCTCCTGAGACATCAATGACAATGCTAGGTGATGCAAGCACGTCACTCCACCCTGCGCGTTTCGTAATAGGTTACGTGCCCTTGGACGACGTAACCTATTACAAAACGTGTAGGGTGGAGCAACGTGCTTGCATCACCTAGCATTGTCGTTGATGTCTCAGCATCAACGACAATGCCATACATGTCATACTCGCTATCCATGAGCTGGGGAGGTTATGATGGGATCTGAGGCATAATAGCTCTATTTGGTGTCTTTGGATGTTCCACTACCACCACCGATTCCAGAGTCTGGGTCCACTTGATGAACTCCGGAGGGCTTTTCCTTACAGGCTTCCCCTGATCCTCTAGTGGGGGATCATGGGGTTCTGGTAAGCGGCTAATCTCCATCATTGGTGGTGGATTGAACACAAGATTTTTTCAGGTCATTGAAGACTGCATACAGTTGACATTTGGATGGACTTTTCCAACAATTTTTGTATTTGGCTAATATTCATTGGTTCACGGTCGTGTGGCCATTTCAAGTTTTTCACTATATGCAATATTTATATTTTTTTTTAATTTTCTCGCCATTTAATGATTTCTATTTGTTTTTAGTTTTGGTGTCACGATATTACTTGCTTATTTGTTTTAAGATACATGGTACATGCACATGGTCCATTGGCAGTATTATGGATTAATGTACACACCATTTTGTTAATGTGCTTCTGGAAGAATGGTCAAACATTCCCCTAGACACACTCCTAAACCTTGTGGACAGCCTTCCCAGAAGAGTTGAAGCTGCAAAGGGTGGGCCAAGTCAATATTGAACCCCATGGACTAAGACTGGGATGTCAAAGTTTATGTGCGTATAAAGGCAGGCGTCACAATACTTTTGGTAATATAGCGTGTCTATGTATCTATATACATACATTTTTTTTTTCTTGATATACTGGTAAACTATAATAAATGGTCCACTCACCTCCAGCAATGCCAGACACAATGGATGCCACACCAGAAGCGGGGGCTCCACGTAGACCCTCGATAGTGCGCTTTGATTGGTTGTTCAATCTCTGTCTTAGCTCGGCCTTCTCCGCCTCCAGCTGGTCGATATCCGCCTGAAGGGCATCCATCGTCTCCTCGAATTCCCTGCCAAAAGCACAAAACTGATCAATAGCAGAAGCAGCAACCTAAACAGTAGAAATTAGAAAAAAAAAATATATATCAGAAAAAAACCTCAGGGCACATAATCCTGGACAAGGCATAAAACCTGCTTCAGCCACTTACAACAAATAACTGTATTCAGAGATAAAGGCGAACCGGTCTCAGCTCTGGTCCTGATACTCAGCAAACAATCCCCAGATATACTGTGTGATGGACTGCCTGGGTGCCACCTGTACTGTTAGATGTACTGATGATATTACTGTTTAAAGTTTGCATTGTTTAGGATAATGTGATCAGGCTCTTATCTGATTTTGTGTGGTATAAGCTCTGTGTGAGTTTACAACAAAGTGAGTTCCGGTTTGCACCCAAGCTAATGTCGTCTAGTTCTTGAGTGCAGTTCTCAGCTATAATAATACCTGGTTCCGGAGTGGAGGAACCTGCATCCTGGGCGAAGGCACCCAGACAAGATGCCAGGCAGTCCGTCACAATAGTCTCAAAGAGGGGTTACTATACATTAATTGCTCATGTTTTTGAAATAGGATGTCCAACAATAATATATCATATAAGGGTGATAGGTGAACAGAAATGTTTGGTTATTGGCTGGATATTTACTAAAACTGTAAAATCTGGTGCAGCTCTGCATAGGAACCAATCAGCTTCCAGGTTTTTTTTTTCTTTTTCCAAAGCTTCATTGAACAAGCTGACTGGCTACCCATGCACAGCTACATCAAATTGTGAATGCTCCAGTTTTAGCACATCTCCCCCCATACAGTGTATATACACCATATATATTCCGGATATTACATACAAACACCACTGATGTCAGCGAGCAGCAGGTGATAGACCATGGAAACATACTTCTCTTTTTTCTTCAGCAGCGCCTGTGTCTCCTCCAGCTTGGTCTGGATCTTCTCCACCCTATCATCTGCTTCTTTGGAGGCGCTGTCCAGCTTCTTCTCTAGGAGGCTAAGCCGGACGTTGGCTTCGCTCAGCTCTTCTCCCTGATGACAAATTTGGAGGAAGAAATCACGTCACTGACCGATCACCTGCAGACATCCCCCAATGACTTTTCCTGGTCATAGGTGCGTTTTATCATCTGTTTAGGTCACTCTCTGTAAAGTTTTAGGTCTACACCAGCAGCATTGGGATCGTCTCTGCTTCACTAGTGTAGGTTCCTCTGTGTGAATGTGGCAGAGGCTCAGACCAATTCATCTATAGACAGTTTGACTGCAACCCCATAGCTTTTATTTACAGCTGCATTTTGTCATAGACCAAGAGATGTAACAAGCTTACAACTATTGGTCTAGAAGGAAGATATACTTTACACGCACATGAACTTTAATGACATCCCAGTCTTAGTCCGTAGGGTTAAGCATTTAGTTGGTCCACCCTTTGCAGCTATAACAGCTTCAACTCTTCTGGGAAGGCTGTCCACAATGTTTAGGAGGGTGTCTATGGGAATGTTTGACCATTCTTCCAGAGGAGCATTTGTGAGGTCAGGCACTGATGTTGGATGAAAAGACCTGGCTTGCAGTCTCCAATTCATCCCAAAGGTGTTCTATTGGGTTGAGGTCAGGACTCTGTGCAGGCCAGTCAAGTTCCTCACCCCTAACTTGCTCATCCATGTCTTTATGGACCTTGCTTTGTGCTCTGGTCCAAATCATTTGGTGGAGGGGGGATTGTGGTGTGGGGTTCTTTTTCAGGGGTTGGGTTTGGCCCCTTAGTTCCAGGGAAGGGAACTATTAAGGCGTCAGAATACCAAGACATTTTGGACAATTTCATGCTCCCAACTTTGTGGGAACAGTTTGGGGATGACCCCTTCCTGTTCCAACATGACTGCGCACCAGTGCACAAAGCAAGGTCCATAAAGACATGGATGAGCGAGTTTGGAGTGGAGGAACTTGACTGGCCTGCACAGAGTCCTGACCTCAACCTGATAGAACACCTTTGGGGTGAATTAGAGAGGAGTCTGCGAGTCAGGCCTTCTCGTCAAACATCCGTGTCTGACCTCACAACTGTGCTTCTGGAAGAATGGTCAAACATTCCCATAGACACCCTCCTAAACCTTGTGGACAGCCTTCCCAGAAGAGTTGAAGCTGTTATAGCTGCAAAGGGCGGACCAACTCAATATTGAACTAAGACTGGTGTGCCAGTAAAGTTCATGTGTGTGTAAAGACAGACGTCCCAATACTTTTGACAATTTAGTGAGTATATATATATATATATATACATACATACATATATACACACACACACTTATTTATTAGTAAGCAAACCTACAATGTGTAAAGCAAAGAACAATTATATTCAGATCCTAAAAAGTATCCAAACAGAATACTATATTATGACATGCTGTACAAGGTGCATCTCAAACAATTTGAATATCATTGAAAAGTTCATTTATTTCAGTAATTCAATTCAAAAAGTGAAACGATGTATATATTATATATTATCTAGATTCATTACACACAGAGTGATATATTTAAAATAATTTCTTTCTTTTAATTTTGATGATTATGGCTTACAGCTAGTGAAAACCCAAAATTCAGTATCTCAGAAAAATAGAATATTACATAAGACCAATACAAAAGATTTTTAATACAGAAATGTTGGCTTACTGAAAAGTCTGTCCATGTACAGTATAGTATGCACTCAATACTTGGTCGGGGCTCCGTTTCCATGAATTACTTCATCAATGCGGCGTGGCATGGAGGTGATCAGCCTGTGGCACAGCTGAGGTGTGATGGAAGCCCAGGTTGCTTTGATAGCGGCCTTCAGCTCATCTGCATTGTTGGGTCTGGTGTCTCTCATCTTCCTCTTGACAATACCCCACAGATTCTTTATGGGGTTTAGGTCAGGCGAGTTTGTGGACAAAGCAGCATAGTTATACCATGATCATGTGACCAGGTATTGGTACTTTTTGGCAGTGTGGACAGGTTCCAAGTCCTGCTGGAAAATGAAATCAGCATCTCCATAAAGCTGGTCAGCAGAAGGAAGCATGAAGTGCTCTAGAATGTCCTGGTAGAGGGCTGCGCTGACTTTGGACTTGATAATACACGGTGGACCAACACCAGCAGATGACATGGCTCCCCAAATCATCACTGACTGTGGAAGCTTCACACTGGACCTCATGCAACTTGGATTCTGTGCCTCTCCACTCTTCCTCCAGACTCTGGGACCTCGATTTCCAAATGAAATGCAAAATTTACTTTCATCCGAAAAGAGGACTTTGGACCATTGAGCAACAGTCCAGTCCTTTATCTCCTTAACCCAGGTAAGACGCTTCTGACGGTGACTCAGGAGTGGCTTTACACAAGGAATGAGACAGTTTGTAGCCCATGTCCTGGATACATGTGGTGGCTCTTTGAAGCACTGACACCGGCCATAGTCCACCCCTTGTGAATCTCCCCCAAAAATTCTTGAATGGCCTTTGCTTTACAATCCTCTCAAGGCTGCTGTTATCCCTGTTGCTTGTGTATGTTTTTCTACCACACTTTTCCCCTCCACTCAAATTTCCATTAATATGCTTGGATACAGCACTCTGTGAACAGCCAGCTTCTTTAGCAATGAGCTTTTGTGACTTACCCTCCTTGTGGAGGGTGTCAATGACTGTCATCTGGACAACGGTTAAATCAGCAGTCTTTCCCATGATTGTGTAACATACGGAACCAGATGGAGGCCATTTTAAAGGCTCAGGAAACCTTTACAGGTGTTCAGCTGATGGCACCACAAGTCTACAATATTCAACTTTTTCACAATATTCTACTTTTCTGAGATACTGAATGTTGGGTTTTCACTAGCTGTAAGCCATGATCATCAAAACTGACAGAAAGAAATGCTTGAAATACATCACTCTGTGTGTAATGAATCAATATAATATACGAGTTTCACTTTTTGAATTGAATTAGTGAAATAAATCAACTTTCTGATGATCTAATTTTTTCAAGATGCACCTGTATATATCTAAATCCATCCTACATCTTTTTTTTTTGCCTTGGATCAGTTTTAATTAAATGGCTGTCTTTGTATAGGTGGTTCACCTGGGAATTTGGACAAACGTAATTATAAAATCCCATAAATTTACCCCCCCCAAAAAAAAGTACAGTACAGTACAGAAAAATATGCCAATACAGCAAAAGTGGATCCTCGCTATGGGCACCTGCTCTTTCATGAGACTTTTTGAGGTGCAATACAAAAAGAATTCAGTAAATTCATTAAAATAATTCAATATTTATTTTAACAAAAGATTAAAAGAAGGTATAATATCCTCATAAAAACATATACAATATGATTCATATGGTACAATCCTTATGTTTACAGCGGCATTTGTGTAGATCCTTACATGTTTCGCCCCCCAAAACTGGGCTTTCTCAGGAAATACTATCCGATTGGGGTCAAAGCCTTCTACTAAAAAGAGAATATGTACTATAAATGTCACATAACATATCACAACAATTAAAAAATGTTACATTAGCATAAACAAATACATATGTGTGCTAGTTCTGAAGGCTTTCCATGCTTACCCTGAAGTTCAAAAGGTATCTCATAGGTCTACTATCGTTAATGATTCAAAGGTTGATATGATGCCAAAACCAACATAGAGCTGCAGGCGACCACAGGAGGCAGATCAGGACCAAGCAATAGTGATACAAGACCAATATTGGTCTTCTTATATTACTATAGCTCGGCCCTGATCTGCCTCCTGTGGTCGCTGGCAGATCTATGTTGGTTTTGGCATCTTGCCAATATTTGAATTATTAGCGATTGTAGACCTACGACATACCCTGAAGTTCAAAAGGTAAGCATGGAAAGCCATTGGAACTAGCACACATATGTATTTGTTTATGCTAATGTAAAAAATGTTAATTGTTGTGATGTGTTATGTGACATTTATAGTACATATTCTCTTTTTCTTAGAAGGCTTTGACCACAAGCAGATTGGGCTTCTTCAGGGAATACTATCTGCTTGTGGTCAAAGCCTTCTAATAAAAAGAGAATATGTACTATAAATGTCACATAACATATCACAACAATTAACATTTTTTACATTAGCATAAACAAATACATACGTGTGCTAGTTCCGATGGCTTTCCATGCTTACCCTGAAGTTCAAAAGGTATCTCATAGGTCTACAATCGCTAATGATTCAAAGATTGACAAGATGCCAAAACCAACATAGACCACAGGAGGCAGATCCGGACCGAGCTATAGTAATATAAGAAGACCAATATTGGACATTTTACTATAGCTTGGCCCTGATCTGCCTCCTGTGGTCGCCTGCAGCTCTATGTTGGTTTTTGCATCATATCAACCTTTGAATCATTAACGATAGTAGACCTACAAGATACCTTTTGAACTTCAGGGTAAGCATGGAAAGCCATCGAAATGAGCACACATATGTATTTGTTTATGCTAATGTAAAAATTTTTTAATTGTTGTGAAGTTATGTGACATTTATAGTACATATTCTCTTTTCATTAGAAGGCCTTGACCCCAATCGGATAGTATTCCCTGAAGAAGCCCAATTTCGGGTGAAACATGTCAGGACCTACACAAATGCCGCTGCAAATATAAGGATTGTACCATACAAGTCATATTGTATTTGTTTTCACAAGGATATAATATCACCTTTTAATCTTTTGTTAAAATAAATATTGAATTCTTTTAATGGAATTTACTGGATTATTTTTGTATTGCACCTAAAAAGTCCCATAAAACTGCAACCATACTTTAAAAATTAAGGGATGTGGTGCTATAATCATGGTTATTTATCCACAATAAAAATTCATATCCACAGACTTGCTGAAGCGGTTTGGCTTTGTTGCCCTATCTTGCCTAAACTGAAAAGCACACACTCTGGTGATTTGCGTGTGTGTGTCCTTCTGTTCTTTCAGTGATAACAATACCCTCAGGTTTACCCTCTACCAACCTCTACCAGGTACAGGGGGCTAGTATAAACGGGCTAATGAAAGCACCCCATGATGATAAAACATACTAAAAATGCATTGCTTCTAAGAGCTCCTGAATTTAGGCCAAAAGGACTTTTGTAGAGATTGTGGCCCAGGACCAACCCCACTATTAGGCAGCACCAATGGGCAGCACTGCGGGCACTAATGGGTAAGCACTGAAGGGCACCGATAGACGGCACTGATGGGCAAAGGAATGCCGATAACCGGCAAGTGTGATTACATTGTGATTAGCTGTGATTGGACCCAGCTAATCACGTGGTAAAGAGCCGCTGTGATTGGCTCTTTACTCAGATCTGTGATCAGCTCTGTCCAAAGGACACAGCAATCACAGAGCACGCGGCTTTGGGAGGACATCATATGACGCCCTCCCGGAACTGGACGATCGCGCTGTAGCTGCCATTTGGCTATAGCGCGGGCGGCAAGTGCTTAATATAGAGACCGTCAGGCCTGATAAGGTCAACATTCTTAGGGTAAACAGAAATATTTTGAGAGCTGTAGTAACCTTACAACCCTATCTAAGGTGCCCTGATTAGGGGAAGGAGTTACCTTGATCTTCAGGGACTTCTTCACTTCTTTGATGACAGTCTCTCTATCCTCCAGCTTCAGTCCCAATCCCTCGGCGTCTGTAATCTCGGCACGGAGGGCAGCCGATCTCTGCTCAACTGGAGGAGGCGACTGCAGAGGAGACACATACATAAGTCACGTATTATCACAATTTCAATAAAAGAAAAACCCAAATAAAATGGGGAAGAACCTAAAATCAGGTTTGCATTGTTGCCTGTGTCCTTACTGGGGAGGTTTTCCCTCATCTCGTGTGTCAGAGAAGGATATTCGGAAAATCTATCCAATGTAGACACAGGCAGCATTAAAAGCAATTATATCAGTGCAGATGGCAAATGATGGAACTTTTGTCAGCCCGGCTGGAGCAAACAAAAACAGTTTACAGGAATTCCCCCCATCCCAGGATCCGCTCACCTTGCTTTGAGGCTTCTCGGCGTCATACTCTCCTTCCTGCATTGCAGTGGCCATCTTGTTCATGGTGGCGATCAAGTTGTTGCAAGACTGTCGGAGGCATTCGTATGGGTTACTGCCCTGAGAGCCATAAATCTGGAACAAGGAAGGATCAATGACTATTACGAGTGAACAGATGCGAGAGATAATTCCCTACCACTCATAATCTAGGTGTTACTGAGTCATTGAGCTGGCAATTTTTTGTTTTTGTTTCCTCTTAGGCACCTTGCAGTTTTCTCACCTGTTCAGTGGCCTTGAAGGCCACATCCTCCAGCTTCAAAGACTGCAGACCTTCGCTCTCCCCGAGAGGAGCGATCATCTGAGCGCCGGCAGCCGCCACCTCCTGGAAGACGGCCACCACCCATTTCAGATGTTTGCGGCATTCCAGCAGCGTCTCGGAGACCTGGGAAGGCACAAGTCACAGTCACACAATGTCTCATAAGTCTCGCAGCTCTATCCTTCAACACAAAGAAGCAGAGTGCACCATTGGATGAGATGCTACAGCAGACTAGATCAACGTTTTTTTTAAAACAAGGGAGCTCTCGGGGAACCTCTGCTAATAATGCTGTAACTATAAAAATGACTAAAATAATAAGGAATGTGGCATACTTAGATACTTAGCATATTTGATACTCAGGCCTGCTCTATACAACTATATTTTTAATATTAACCACTTCAATAAAGGTTACTTTCACCCCCCCCCCTCCTGCCCAGGCCAATTTTCAGTGCTGTCGCCCTTATGAATTACAATGTGGTCATGCAACACTTAACCCAAACAACATTTTTATGATGGGCACTTAACGGGCATCACTGGTGGGCACTGATTATCAGTGCAGATGTCCCCACTGAAGAATGATGCTTATTGGCTCTGCTCATCCCATCAGTGTGAGGAGAGGAATGCCAATAACCGGCATTTCCTATTTACACTTTGATCAGCTGTGATTGGACACAACCGATTACATGGTAAAGAGCCTACTTCATAGGCTCTTTACCGTGATCAGTAATTGCCCTGCTGCGCACCCCAAACCCCACCCGGGGGCGTGCACGAGCAACCCGTCCAAAAAGATGGCATATGGCGTTGAGTGAGAACGGTAAATCCAATCCGCTATAGACCTGGCTGGAAGGTCTTAACAAAAAAATAATAATGGCCACACAGACCGTGTAAACTGTACTGCTCTCTCCCCAGAAAAGTAATCCCTTACTTTGACAGCCAATGAGAAGTGCCCCCTTACACTGTGCTCAGTGAACAGCCCTAGTACATTTGTGGTTACGGAGAGCTTTTCTTACATTGGTGATAAGTGGGAAGGATGCCCGCCACGTCCTTAAAATGGAGTTCCACCCGTTTTTTAGTTTATTAAAAGTCAGCAGCTACAAAAAGCATAGCTGCAGACTTTTAATAAACAGACACTTACCTGCCCCAAGGTCCAGCGATGTGGCCGCCCGGAGGGTAGCTCCTCTCCCCCCAATCTCCTTCGGCGCCGTCACGGTAACTGTGGGCACCCGGTCGCGACAGCTTACGGCTTCACGGCCAGGCATGCACTGAGCATGTGTGAGTTGCGTGGCGCTCTCCTATTGGCCAGCCGATCTTCTGGGACCTGAGTTGTGTCCCAGAAGATTGCTGGCAGGGAGGGGCCGCCTAGGGGGAGAGGAGGAGTCGCCTAGGCAGCCGAAGATAGGAAGCAGGAAGTCCCACGAAAAGAAGGGTACACCCCCCCCCCAAAAAAAATGACATGCCAAATGTGCCATGTAAGGGGCAAGGAGTGTTTAAAGCGGAAGTTCCACTTTTGGGTGGAACTCCGCTTTAATAACTATGACTCATCTGCTGTCAGCGGGATTGCCCATAGACAGCAGAATGTAAACAAAAAAGCCACCATTAAAAATAAAAAATAAATAAATAAAAAAGCATGGAGGAACCACACACCAAAAAAAAAATTATATTATAGTGATGTGCTTTGAGGGGGGGGGGGGCAAAGAGAATAAGCAGCAGAAAGTCCCAAAGAGAATAATGCCCTTCCAGGATGTTTCCAGTAGGACTGGCTGCTCTATAAACCGAGTGGTAAGAAGGGGAGGTACTTGGGTGAGCTTAAAAGAGGAAAAAGCTGAGAAACAGCAGTGTGAGGATTGCCGAATACCAGTAGAGAACAGGAAGAATCCAGGAGGTGTCATGGAATGTCTCTAAAGTGTTGGCACTCTCCTGGTGTTATGCATGCATATAGCTTAAAGTGGAAGGGGGTCACAAGAGCATGTACAAGTAAAAAACGACTTAAATATCGGTCTTTATTTGCTTGGCTGGACGAGGGCCAAACCAAGGTGTAGGCAGAAGAGGTGGACGCCTTGGGCACTTCAGCAGAAGCAGAGAACAAAACCAGCCAACACATTCTGCTGAAGTATTTCACAGCTCCAGGTGGGGGCGCACTTCGGCCTTTTCATTGTGGGTGCTAAAAGGACCTTGGCCAACCCTGGCTGGGATTAAACTGCTACAGAAGAACAGGCTATAAACAGGTTATAGAGAGGGGGGAAGGCCATTATATTCTATACATTTACTCCGCAATACACGGTTTTATTTTCTTCAGGAGAGTAAGGTGGTGAGCAATGATATGGAGAAGTCTCCAATATTTAGGTTGCACTGGTAGTCTGTGTATGTTACAAATTCTTTAGTATGTCCCTTAATCTAAAAATAATGAAATGTACGCCCAGACCAGGAGAATTAATAAGAGAATTTTCCTTTTTCTGGCAGAGATCTGTGTTGCTCTGAAGACATTATTAAACATCAGCGAGGTGATCAGTTCCTCATGTGTATCTACAATAGAGTATACCAGGAGAACGAGACTCATGGAACAGGTCCAAGTCTTGGCTTTGTAGAAATGGTTAGCTGGCCAACAAATACAGTTCACTACATTGCACTATTTTCTTTTCTTTTACCGGTCGTAAATAGATAGAGAATATATATACACACACACACACATACTTGGACAGCTACATCTCTGAATGGTGCTGAACAGGGAGTGAAGAAACCCATACAATCCTCAGGAAAACCTAACAAAATGGTGTAGCATCTTTTTTTTTTTAAATTAAGAATGTAACTTCCTATAAAAAGGAAATATACACCAATGCCGAGTATCACTATGTATCCGAGAACAAAAGTTATCTTCTGAAGACGGACGGCTCCTAATGTTCGAGGTTGCCTCACCGGGGGTCCGAAGCTGAGAGCGGCGGGTATTCCGGGTGCCTCCGTTCCCGGCATTCTGCGGCGGATCTTCTTACAGAACTGTCGGATGTCACTGCATGAGGTCTCCAGATCCTTCAGGAGGATAGCAAAGTCTGACGCCTCCTGTCCAACCTGAAGGAAGAGATGACAAACACATGAGATATTAGGCATGTCAGTGCAGGATGAGGAGCTCAGAAAGCATGTTCAGACTGGGAGAAAGGGGTGCGTCATGAAGGAGCAAACAATGCGAGAAAAATTGGACCTCCTCACATCCCTCCTCTCAAATGAGATATCCCACCTCACTTCTCTCCCCTCCAATGAGATATCCGACCTCACTTCTCTCCCCTCCAATGAGATATCCGACCTCACATCCCTCCCCTCCAATGAGATATCCGACCTCACATCCCTCCCCTCCAATGAGATATCTGACCTCCCATCCCTCCCCTCCAATGAGATATCTGACCTCCCATCCCTCCCCCTCCAATGAGATATCTGACCTCCCATCCCTCCCCTCCGATGAGATATCTGACCTCCCATCCCTCCCTCCAATGAGATATCTGACCTCACATCCCTCCCCTCCAATGAGATATCTGACCTCCCATCCCTCCCCTCCAATGAGATATCTGACCTCCCATCCCTCCCCCTCCAATGAGATATCTGACCTCCCATCCCTCCCCTCCGATGAGATATCTGACCTCCCATCCCTCTCCCCTAAAATGACATATCTGACCTCACATCCCTCACCTCCAATGACATATCTGACCTCACATCCCTCCCCTCCAATGAGATATCTGACCTCCCATCCCTCCCCTCCAATGAGATATCTGACCTCACATCCCTCCCTCCAATGAGATATCTGACCTCCCATCCCTCCCCCTCCAATGAGATATCTGACCTCCTATCCCTCCCCTCCAATGAGATATCTGACCTCACATCCCTCCCCCTCCAATGAGATATCTGACCTCCTATCCCTCCCCTCCAATGAGATATCTGACCTCACATCCCTCCCCTCCAATGAGATATCTGACCTCCCATCCCTCCCCTCCAATGACATATCTGACCTCACATCCCTCCCCTCCAATGAGATATCTGATCTCCCATCCCTCCCCTCCAATGAGATATCTGACCTCACATCCCTCCCCTCCAATGAGATATCTGACCTCACATCCCTCCCCTCCAATGAGATATCTGACCTCACATCCCTCCCCTCCAATGAGATATCTGACCTCCCATCCCTCCCCTCCAATGAGAGATCTGACCTCCCATCCCTCTCCTCCAATGAGATATCTGACCTCCAATCCCTCCCCTCCAATGAGATATCTGACCTCCAATCCCTCCCCTCCAATGAGATATCTGACCTCCTATCCCTCCCCTCCAATGAGATATCTGACCTCCAATCCCTCCCCCTCCAATGAGATATCTGACCTCCAATCCCTCCCCTCCAATGAGATATCTGACCTCCAATCCCTCCCCTCCAATGAGATATCTGACCTCCCATCCCTCCCCTCCAATGAGATATCTGACCTCCCATCCCTCCCCTCCAATGAGATATCTGACCTCCAATCCCTCCCCTCCAATGAGATATCTGACCTCCTATCCCTTCCCTCCAATGAGATATCTGACCTCCCATCCCTCCCCTCCAATGAGATATCTGACCTCCCATCCCTCCCCTCCAATGAGAGATCTGACCTCCCATCCCTCCCCTCCAATGAGAGATCTGACCTCCCATCCCTTCCCTCCAATGAGAGATCTGACCTCCCATCCCTTCCCTCCAATAAGATATCTGACCTCCCATCCCTTCCCTCCAATAAGATATCTGACCTCCAATCCCTCCCCTCCAATGAGATATCTGACCTCCAATTTCTCCCCTCCAATGAGATATCTGACCTCCCAACCCTCCCCTCCAATGAGATATCTGACCTCCCAACCCTCCCCTCCAATGAGATATCTGACCTCACATCCCTCCTCTCAAATGAGATATCCGACCTCACATCCCTCCCCTCCAATGAGATATCTGACCTCCCAACCCTCCCCTCCAATGAGATATCTGACCTCACATCCCTCCCCTCCAATGAGATATCTGACCTCCCATCCCTCTCCTCCAATGAGCGATCTGACCTCCCATCCCTCCCCTCCAATGAGATATCTGACCTCCAATCCCTCCCCTCCAATGAGATATCTGACCTTACATCCCTCCCCTCCAATGAGATATCTGACCTCCAATCCCTCCCCCTCCAATGAGATATCTGACCTCCAATGAGATATCTGACCTCCCATCCCTCCCCTCCAATGAGATATGTGACCTCACATCCCTCCCCTCCAATGAGATATCTGACCTCCCATCCCTCCCCTCCAATGAGATATCTGACCTCCAATCCCTTCCCTCCAATGAGATATCTGACCTCCCATCACTCCCCTCCAATGAGATATCTGACCTCCCATCCCTTCCCTCCAATGAGAGATCTGACCTCCCATCCCTTCCTTCAATAAGATATCTGACCTCCAATCCCTCCCCTCCAATGAGATATCTGACCTCCAATTTCTCCCCTCCAATGAGATATCTGACCTCCAATTTCTCCCCTCCAATGAGATATCTGACCTCCAATTTCTCCCCTCCAATGAGATATCTGACCTCCAATTTCTCCCCTCCAATGAGATATCTGACCTCCCAACCCTCCCCTCCAATGAGATATCTGACCTCACATCCCTCCTCTCAAATGAGATATCTGAACTCCCATCCCTCCCCTCCAATGAGATATCTGACCTCCCATCCCTCCCCTCCAATGAGATATCTGACCTCCCATCCCTCCCCTCCAATGAGATATCTGACCTCCCATCCCTCCCCTCCAATGAGATATCTGACCTCCCATCCCTCCCCTCCAATGAGATATCTGACCTCACATCCCTCCCCTCCAATGAGAGATCTGACCTCCCATCCCTTCCCTCCAATAAGATATCTGACCTCCCATCCCTCCCCTCCAATGAGATATCTGACCTCCCATCCCTCCCCTCCAATGAGATATCTGACCTCCAATCCCTCCCCTCCAATGAGATATCTGACCTCCCATCCCTCCAATAAGATATCTGACCTCCCATCCCTCCCCTCCAATGAGATATCTAACCTCCCATCCCTCCCCTCCAATGAGATATCTGACCTCCCATCCCTCCCCTCCAATGAGATATCTGACCTCACATCCCTCCCCCTCCAATGAGATATCTGACCTCACATCCCTCCCCTCCAATGAGATATCTGACCTCACATCCCTCCCCTCCAATGAGATATCTGACCTCACTCCCCCATCCCCCTCACCAGGAGAACACAATAGCTCTTGCATTAATTAAATTCCCCCATCAACACAAAGTCAGTGTTAAAGAGGGAATCAAGCAATTTTCTTTCCTGCAACCCAAGCAAAGTAAATCACAACATCTATGGTCACCCTTGGTTATATTACATGTATGAGGCCCTGGCCAGTGTCAGCCAGCAATTTTATCAGGTTGTAACCAATATCTTAAAAAGGACATAAAAGACTGATAGGATGACAAAAGCACAATGACAGGTGCAGCTAAACCCCATCAACCTGCACTGGATTCCACATGTAGAGTCACCAGAGAGGTGAAGCAGGTAAGGGATTCCCCGGGGTCACAGGTAAGGGATTCTCCGCGGTCACAGGTAAGGGATTCCCCGGGGTCACAGGTAAGGGATTCTCCGCGGTCACAGGTAAGGGATTCTCTGGGGTCACAGGTAAGGGACCTCCAGGGTCACAGGTTACTCACATGTAAGAAGGCCCGCAGTCTGCTCACTTCAACTCCCATACAATCCAGAGCGCTCTGTGTAAACTGTGGACAAAAAAAAAAGACAGATATCAATTACAGACTGGAGACAGATGACCGGGATATGGGAATGTCCGAGTCACTAATTCAGAACAAAACATGGCGATTAGGAAAGTCGGAGGAAAGTCAGAAATCTACATTTGTACACTTGTTCTGGGGCACTGAATACTGCGGCCAAAAAAGACCAACATGACAGACAACTCGGTCGGCAGTAGGACCCCCCCCCAGTTTCTTCAAGGATAGGCCACGATGTGAGATTTTACCAGCAGGTGGCACTGCTGGTAAAAATCAGTCATTGCAGACCCCTCTGTCCTGCTAAAATCCACAACTCTGTTATCACATACAAACAGCCGGGGGGGAGGGGTCCAATTTTCCTGAATGGTATATACTCAAGAAGTTATTCCCCGTATCTTGAATAGAAATCACTCCGAGGCCAAGCTCCACACAGTCCAGCTTGTGTGAAAATCCCTCTTATGGGTCAGTGATTACTCTTACCCTGGAAATATATAGAAGAAGTG
Organism: Lithobates clamitans; assembly: GCA_037952925.1. Lineage (NCBI taxonomy): Eukaryota > Metazoa > Chordata > Amphibia > Anura > Ranidae > Lithobates > Lithobates clamitans. The sequence goes on along the minus strand of JBBGZY010003393.1, from coordinate 7,989 downwards.
AGCCGCGCTGTCTCTTTATATAGTATAATTGCAGCCGGCACCGCAAGAGATCAATTTGCAAAGTAAGATAAACTGTATATATAATAAAGTGCAGCGCTAATGTGATGTCAGTGGAATAAACCACAACAAAATAAAGTTCTACTCAATGCAGTGACCTCATAAGTATATAAAGAAAGTTTGTATCTATACTCTATGATAGAACCATCAAACAATCGCTGTATATTACATAGACAATAGTGAAAAATTAACTGAGATTAGTGAAAAATAATGTTGTGAAACAAAAATAAAAATAAAATAAATATAAATTCATAAGTGCATATTAAAGTCCATAACATGAACAAGTGACCATAATAACATGGTGACTTGAAATAAATGCTTGGTGTACAGTTTGCCAGTAGATAATCCACCGATAAGTATAAGGCTTACCAGAAAAGTTGAACCCAAATACTGAGTCAGTAAAGCTTGATGTCGTATTAGACGAAACGCGTCAAGATGGACCCTGCTGATGCCACTGCGTCACGCTATCCATATTTTATCACAAAGCATTTTTTAGCTTCTTAAAATGTGAGTGTTCCTTTTTTTTTTACATACAATAAACGTCTTGTATTGAAATGGAATCACGCTATGAATCACGCTGAAGGACCATAGGAGTCCATATCCCCCCCAACTGGATGCTGTGTGTGTGTGTGTGTGTGTGTGTGTGTGTGTGTCGCTGAATGGTTCCCCTTGGTGTATTACACCACAAGCTTTACTGACTCATTAGGGTTCAACTTTTCTGGCAAGCCTTCTACTTATCAGTGGTGGATTATCTACTGGCAAACTGTCTACACCAAGAATTTATTTCAAGTCACCATGTTATTATGATCACTTGTTCATGGACTTTAATATGCACTTATGAATGTATATTTATTTTATTTTTATTTTTTATTTTTGTTTCACAACATTATTTTACACTAATCTCAGTTAATTTTTCACTATTGTCTATGTAATATACAGAGATTGTTTAATTATTCTATCATAGAGTATAGATACAAACTTTCTTTATATACTTATGAGGACACTTACCCTGGAAGCCTGTTAGTAGCCCCCTGTGCAATTAGGGCGAGTGTAAAAGGCATTTTGAAATCAGACCAGGCTGACACCGATGGGTTGTGCATTATGAGTGTTGGTGCGCTGTGGTGCCGTTCCTTCTATCTGGCACCACAATGCATGGTAACGCACTACTTTGTTTTCTGCATTGTGTCACACGATCGAGGTGGATGTGGGAATCTTCCTCATCCGGAGCATTGCATTCTGACTTCATTCCTCCCCCTCTGTGAGAATACACTGATCAGCGGGATACATCCTGGGTCCTCATTTTCATCCATCTAGCACTTCCACAATATCAGTATACAGAATATTGTACAAAACGCACAGTGTCATGTACACTATATAGTAGTCTGCAGAGGCAGGAAACCTTCAGGGACCCAGTGCAAGAAACCATGCAGGGCCGGGGGGCCCTTCCCTTTGAGCCTGGTGTTGGAACGCCAAGGCCTATTCGCGAAGGGCGACCTTTGCAACCCTGGTAGTTCCGCTCCTGGCGTCATTAGTTTTTTTTGTTATTGTTTTCAATATTTTTTTAACCTTTTTTATTTTAACTTTATTTTTTTTGCAACATTTTATTATTTAATTATTTTTTACTCTTTTTTAATTTTATTTTTTGCAACATTTTTTTATTTTTTTTTGCAACATTTTTTATTTTTTTTATTATTATTTTTTTTAGGAGCCTCAGTGGGGGGCTTTGGTGAAATATCGGGGGTATAAATAGACCTCTGATGTTTCACCTTCAAGACAGAGAAAAACTAAATGACACAGTCCTCCATCTCTGCAGCCTCAGCTGCACAGAATGAATATACAGAAACAGCTCTGTACAGAGGCTTCCAGTTCATTCGAAAAACTGAAGCATAGTGAGCAGAGTTAGGAATGAACAGTTTACTATGCTTTGGTTTGGAATGGACAGAGTCAGTGATCAGTACCGATTACTGACTCTGTCCATTTATAAATGAAGCACAGTAAACTGCGTTCATTCATATGTGTTTACTATGCTTCAGTTGGTGAATGAACAGGAAGATTCTGCACAAAGCTGTTCCTGTCCATTCATTCTGTGCAGCTGAGATAGAGAGACTGGGCAATACAGCCCTCAATGTCTCAAAGGTGAAACATCATTAGTCTATTAAGACTCCTGGGGGCAGCAGACAGAGGAGAAAGCTGGATAGAAGCAGCAACACAGTTGCAATTGTGGCCCCTGGGGGAAAGGGGCTTAGTTGCAACTAAGCCCCTTTCCCCAGGGGGCCCATGCAGCACCCCTGTACACCTGGATAGAAGGGGCGACAGGAGCCACATATAGAGAAACAGATTCCCTCCATTTTCCTCCTGCAGCTGCTGAATGCTTGTGGCAGGGAGAGAATGAGAAGCAGGCTTTCATTGGCTGCAGGAGGAAATGGAGGGAATCTGTTTCTCTGTATGCGTCTCTCGCCAACCCTCCTATCAAGGAGAGCTGCATGGGCCCTGGAGAAAGGGGCCGTGTTGCAATTGTGACCCCCTGTAGTTACACCCTGGTTGTCGGCCTCCCTGCCCCGCCCTTAGCTGTAGATTGAAAGCCGCTCCTTTAGGGAGAATTGTGGTCAATACAGCTGAGACCAGGTGATGGGCATCATTCTTATACTTCAATACCTGCTCTACAAGACTGAGCGGTCACAAAAACACGGGTATTTGGAGCAATTTTTGGAGCTTTCACACAAGCGTCACATGTTTATCCAATGAACATGGCTTGCCATTATATGCCATTATGTAGTGTGATTTAAGGGTATAAATACTTTAAAAGTCAGGTCTCTGTGCTTTGTTTTTATCCATCCACACAACGTAAAAGCATTCAAACATGGGGTAAAGGTACCTAAAATACAGGTCAAACAATACTGTGCACTATGCAGTAATGAATGACTCCTGACATCATGCAGATATACAGCGCCTTGAAAAAGTATTCATACCCCTTGACATTTTCCACATTTTGTCATGTTACAACCAAAAAATTTTTTGGGGGGGATTTTATGTGATAGACCAACACATCTAGACAGTGAAATTTTTGCCCATTCTTCTTTTTAAAATATCTCAAGCTCTGTCAGATTGGATGGAGAGCGTCTGTGAACAGCAATTTTCAAGTCTTGCCACAGAATCTTAATTGGATTTAGGTCTGGACTGTGACTGGGCCATTCTAACACATGAATATGCTTTGATCTAAACCATTCCCTTGTAGCTCTGGCTGTATGTTTAGGGTCGTTGTCCTGCTGGAAGGTGAACCTCCGCCCCAGTCTCAAGTCTTTTGCAGACTCTAACAGGTTTTCTTCTAAGATTGCCCTGTATTTGGCTCCATCCATCTTCCCATCAACTCTGACCAGCTTCCCTGTCCCTGCTGAAGAAAAGCATCCCCACCACATGATGCTGCCACCACCATGTTTCACGGTGGGGATGGTGTGTTCAGGGTGATGTGCAGTGTTAGTTTTCCCCACACATAGCGTTTTGCTTTTAGGCCAAAAAGTTCCATTTTGGTCTCATCTGACCAGATCACCTTCTTCCACATGTTTGCTGTGTCCTCCACATGGCTTCTCACAAACTGCAAACAGGACTTTTTATGGCTTTCTTTCACCAATGTCTTTCTTCTTGTCACTCTTCTATAAAGGTCAGATTTGTGGAGAACACGACTAATAGTTGTCCTGTGGACAGATTCTCCCACCTGAGCTGTGGATCTCTGCAGCTCCTCCAGAGTTACCATGGACCTCTTGGCTCTTCTCTGATGAATGATTCTCCTTGCCCGGCCGGTCAGTTTAGGTGGACGGCATGTCTTGGTAGGTTTGCAGTTGTGCCATACTCTTTCCATTTTCCGATGATGGATTGAATAGTGCTCCGTGAGATGTTCAAAGCTTGGGATATTTTTTTTTATAACCTAACCCTGGTTTTAAACTTCTCCACAACTTTATCCCTGACCTGTCTGGTGTGTTCCTTGGCCTTCATGATGCTGTTTGTTCACTAAGGTTCTCTTACAAACCTCTGAGGGCTTCACAGAACAGCTGTATTGATACTGAGATTAAAATGACACACAGGTGGACTCCATTTACTAATTAGGTGACTTCTGAAGGCAATTGGTTCCACTAGATTTTAGTTGGGGGTATCAGAGTAAAGGGTGCTGAATACAAATGTACACCACACTTTTCACATATTGTAAAAAATGTTTAAAACCATTTATCATTTTCCTTCCACTTCACAATTAAGTGCCACTTTATGTTGGTCCATCACAAAAAATCCCAATAAAATACATTTACGCTTTGGTTGTAACATGACAAAATGTGGAAGATTTCAAGGGGGTATGAATACTTTTTCAAGGGCAGTGTAGAAGGGATAAGCAGCACTCACCTTGATATGGTCAAACAGCTGCATAGTGCAGTCTTCAGGCTGGTCAGCCAGGTGGATGCTGTACAAGTGCTGAAAAGATGTAAAAAAATGGTATGAAAAGACAATAAACAACCTCACACCTTGTTCAAACATCTTGTGCTAGTCACGGTTATGGCAGCTCATACCTGGTAGTACTTGATGGCTGCTCCACATTGACCGTCTCGTCCAGCTGATCTTTGTGCAACAATTCAATCAGGAAGTCTAATGATCGTTCATGGACACTCATCTCCGGGTACAGCGTGCCCACCTTCTTGTACACCTCCACGTTGCACTTGTTGAGAGCCCTGTGGGAGGATGACAATCCAGTTGATATATACAGTGCTGTGAAAAAGTATTTGCCACCTTCCAAATTTTATATTGTGCATATTTCTCACACTTAACCACTTAAGGATAGAGCCTCTTTTTGAGAATTGTTCTTTACAAGTTAAAAACATTTTTTTGCTAGAAAATTACTTAGAACACCCAAACATTATACATTTTTCTTTTCTAACACCCTAGAGAATAAAATGACGGTTGTTGCAATACTTTCTGTCACACCGTATTTGCGCAGCGGTCCTACGAGCGCACTTTAAAAAAAAAAAAAATGCACTTTTTTGAATAAAAAAATAAGACAACAGTAAAGTTAAGCCCAATTTTTTTTATATTGTGAAAGATAATGTTACGCTGAGTACATTGATACCCAACATGTCACGCTTCAAAATTGCGGCCGTTCGTAGAATGGCGACAAACTTTTACCCTTAAAAATCTCCATAAGCGACGTTTAAAAAAATTCTACAGGTTGCATGTTTTGAGTTACAGATCTAGGGCTAGAATTATTGCTCTCGCTCTACCGATCGCGGCGATACCTCACATGTGTGGTTTGAACACCGTTTTCATATGCTGGCACTACTCACGTATGCGTTCGCTTCTGCACGCGAGCTCGGCGGGACGGGGAGCGTTTAAAAAAAATTTTTTTTTTTCCTTATTTATTTTACCTTTTATTTTTACACCGTTTAAAAAAATAAAAATAAAATGGTGTCACTTTTATTCCTATTACAAGGAATGTAAACATCCCTTGTAATAGAAAAAAAGCAAAACAGGACCTCTTAAATATGAGATGTGGGGTCAAAAAGACGTCACATCTCATATTTACACTAAAATGCAATAAAAAAAAAAAAAGTGTCATTAAAAAAAATGGTCCTTTAAGAGCTATGGGCGGAGTGACGTTTTGACATCGATTCCGCCCTGCAATGATATGGAGACAGGTGGGGGCCATCTTCCCCTCACTCGTCTCCATGCCCAGCAAGGGTGAAGATCCGATTGCCTCCGCCGCTGTTGACGGCTCCCGTAAGCGGTGGAGGGCACCGGAGCGCGGCTGAGGGGAGGCCCACTCTCCCGCCGCAGATAAAAGTGATCTTGCGGCGAATCCGCTGCAGAGGCCACTTTTATCTGAAACCGGACCGCCGGCCGAACAAGAGGACACCAGGGTTATGACAGCTAGCTGCTGCCATAACAATGATACCCCCCTTCAAAGTTAGGACATATATCGGCCTGTGGCAGTCTGGAAGAGGTTAAATGATTCAGATCATCAAAACAAATGTCAATATTACACAAAGAAAACCCGAGTAAATCCAAAATGCAGTTTTTAAATGAGGATTTCGTTTGTTAAGGGAACACAAAAATAGCTGTCCAAACATGCCTGGCCCTGTGTGAAAAAAGTAAACTAAACCTAAAAACTGCTGTGCCACCCTTGGCGGCAACAACTGCAATCAATAGTTGGCAATAACTGGCGATGAGCCTTTCACTGTGCAGGAATGTCGGCTCACTCTTCCAGCATGAACGGCCTGTTGAAGGTCATGCCACAGCATGTCAAAAGTGATTTAAGTCCGGACCTTGACAAAAATCTTCATTTTGTTTTGTTTTTTTGAGTCATTCGGAGATGGACTTGCTGGTGTGTTTTGGATCATTGTCCTGCTGCATAACCCAAATGCACTTGAGGTCAGGAACTGATGTCCGGACATTCTCCTGGTAGAGCGCAGACTTCATGGTTCCATCAATGATCCAAGTCATCCAGCCCCAGACCATCACACTACCACCATGTCTGACTGTTGGTATGATGGTCTTTTTATAAAATGCTGTGTTAGTTTTACGCTAGATGTAACGCATACCTTCCAAAAAGTTAAACTTTTGTCTCATCAGTCCACAGAATGTTTGCCCAAAAGTCTTGGGGGTAATCAAGATGTTCTGTGGCAAATATGAGACGAGCCTTTGTGTTCTTTTTGGTCAGCAATGGCTTTGGCCTTGGAACTCTCAAATGGAGGCCATTTTCGCCTTTACCTTACCTGAGGCAAGTGAGGGCTGCTGTTCTTTAGAGGTTGTTCTGGGTTCTTTTATGACATCCTAGTTGAGTCGTCGTCGTGCTCTTGGGAGAAGTTTTGGTTGGCCTGCTACTCCTGGGAAGAGTTCACCACTGTTCCAAGTTTTCTCCATTTGTGGAAAATGGCTCTCACCCTGCTTCGCTGGAGTCCCAAAGCCTTAGATATGGCTTTGCAACCCTTTCAAGACTGGTGCATGTCAATGACTTTTGTTTTCTCATCTGTTCTTGTATTTCTGTTGATCGCTGCATAATGTGTTGTTCTTTGAGATCACTTTGTCAGACAGCTTCGCTTTGAATGATTTCTTGACTCAACAGGTCAGACAGTAATCAGGCCTGGATGTGGCAAGTGAGATTTAAACCCAGTTTTCCAAAAAATGTGTGTGTGTGTGGTAGAGAGAGAGAGAGAGAGAGAGAGGGAGGGAGAGAGAGAGAGAGGAGGAAGAAGGAAGAGAGAGGGAGGGGAGAGAGAGAGAGGGAGGAAGGAAGGAGAGAGAGGGAGGGAGAGAGAGAGAGAGGGAGGGAGAGAGAGAGAGGAGGAAGGAAGGAGAGAGAGGGAGGGAGAGAGAGAGGGAGGAAGGAAGGAGAGAGAGGGAGGGAGAGAGAGAGGGAGGAAGGAAGGAGAGAGAGGAGGGAGAGAGAGAGGGAGAGAGAGGGGAGGAAGGAAGGAGAGAGAGGGAGGGAGAGAGAGAGGGAGAGAGAGAGGGAGGAGGGAGGAGAGAGAGAGGGAGAGAGAGAGGGAGAGAGAGAGGGAGAGAGAGAGGAAGGAAGGAGAGAGAGGGAGGAAGGAAGGAGAGAGAGGGAGGAAGGAAGGAGAGAGAGAGGAGGAAGGAAGGAGAGAGAGGGAGGAAGGAAGGAGAGAGAGGGAGGAAGGAAGGAGAGAGAGGGAGGAAGGAAGGAGAGAGAGGGAGGGAGGGAGGGAGGGAGGGAGGGGGAGAGAGAGAGAGGAGGGAGGGAGGGAGGGAGGGAGGGAGGGAGAGAGAGAGAGAGGGAGGAAGGAAGAGAGAGAGAGAGAGAGAGAGAGAGAGAGAGAGAGAGAGAGAGAGAAGAGAGAGAGAGAGAGAGAGGAGAGAGAAGGGAGAGAGAGAGGGGAGGAGGAGAGAGAGAGAGAGAGAGAGAGAGAGAGGGGAGGGAGAGAGAGAGAGAGAGAG